>CACRXP010000947.1:87253-141230 GCA_902702965.1 Spirometra erinaceieuropaei | reverse complement strand
CTGCCCTCTTCCTTCCATCCGCAGCCGCTTACGCTGCCGACAACACCACCGTTGGTACTTTTCTCATTCACTCAGTCTAACCATCCTTCCTTTGTTCGGGCTTTCCACCCGAACTCCAGTTTGGGAAGGGAACACTTGTAGCAGTCCTACTCCGGACGCCTTTTGCAACACTGTACCCCTCGCTAATGACAGTTCGACCGTCGTGCACGACAATGTCCATTGTGTGCTCCACAGCAAGGTGAATCAGGCACGGTGATTTGCTTGTGAATTACTTCATGATGGGAGTAGACTTGCGCAGCATCTACCGCACTATCTACCCCTCCCTTACCTGGGCCGGATGTCAGGACACAGTCAAGAAGACCGGAGATGAGAGAGAGCACGGGTGGCTGGCACAGCCGGGCCCGCAGCCAGGCGTACCACCACACCCCCTGGTCCACAACAAACACCTGACTTGGATTTTAACTAACACCAACAAGAGCACTACAACGGGTCAGAAAGACGATGAGGATGACTGGGCAGCCATGCTGACGACCTGTCTACCCAGCGGGAGCTCAAGCGGATTTACCGTCAGGGAACCATGTGCCAGGGAGCTGCCAGTGCACACCACGCTGCGAGGACCATGGTTGGCTGATTCTGGCCAACCAGAAGCTTACATTCCTTGAGGCCCAGAGGGGTTATACGCAGCCCTGTATTTTCAGTCATCGCCTGAAAGGCAGTACCCATTCAGTACACACACGCTCCTCCTCACATGCGTGAGAATGCCAAGGGTAACTTTAAGAAGGGACCATGGCAAGCTTTCTCTCAACCATTTCACAACTCCACACAAACACACAACTGGGCAGGCCGCGTGGTCTGAGTTGAGGCCTCAGTCGGCAGCCTTCCAAGCCACGGCGCTTTGCGCACCGTGATAGTCTCAGACTCGGGTCACACACGCAGCGGAGGGGCTGCACTGAGAAGGAGCCGAGAACACACTTCCCACTTCCGTGGGAGGTGGCAACTGAGTCCTTGCGTTATGTGATGACGGGAGATGTTACTGTGTGGTGCAGGTGCTGGTGGGGGAAAGTGTGATGCAGCCGGCGGTTGTCTACCGTGAACGTGCACGTGTGCGGCTGTCCAAACCGACCAATCATCTTCAAGGCCGACTCAGGCGTGCTCTCGCCCAAGGCGCTGTGACGTATGCCCCAGGCACTGGCGACGCCGCCTTCACGGCGCCAGACGTGCTCTCCCATCGTGACCAGGTCTGAAGGTCGAAGTAGTTAGAGTCGCCTTAGTTTCCGCGACAGTCGCAATCGCTCCAGACAGACGTGTAATCGGCAACCGACACTAGGATCCCCGGCGTCTTTTTTTACACATCTCGCTGCTCCAAGGTCACCCCCCCCCCTCCCTCGTAGGCGGTTCCAGGCGCACTGACCGGGGTGCTGGCTGGAACGCTCGTCCACACGCACATTCACTTGGGCACTAGACACCTGGGTTAGATTGCAGTTGGTAGCCAGGACCCGTATTAGAGGTGGCGGGGGGTTTGTTCACTGGGGCTATTTTATGGGGTTCCATAATCGCATCTGACCCATTTGGCTTCCGTTTTACGTTTAAAGTTAGGACTGGGGTACCGGTTAATGGTCTTCCGATTTTCGGATTACGGTTATGCCTTTAGGCTTAGGTCTTCGGGTTACGGTTAGGGTTTGAACGTACGATTAGGTTTGAGCATTACGGTTAGGTTATTCTGTTACGGCTATGTCTAAGGGCTACGGTTACGTTTACGACTTCGGTTAGGGTTAGGCTTGACGTTAGGGTTAACTGTTACGGTTTAAGATTTAGGTTAGGGTTAAGGTCAAGATTAGGGTTAGGGTCGGCGTCCGCTTCCCCATGCCTGACTACCAACTGCGATCTAGCCGACACCTGTGTAGCGGCTAAGCGAATAGTGTACACGGAGGGCTACAATCATCAAGCCAAATCCGGAGTTGTAGAAAAAGACAGAAGTCATTAGAATACAGAGCCCTCAGTTGTACGCTTAGGCGACAGTGCCGCTGGCGAAGCCAGGTCTCGTGTTGACTCTACCCCATCATGTCCGTGAGACAACGCTGGCAGGGCCTTCTGTAGGCTCATGGCCTAAGCTCAAGCGGTACCGGATTGGCGTATGTCGCATTTGCCGAGGGGTGGTGCGTTTAAGTGACGCATGAACAGCTGCAACTCTGTGGCTGTACGCGTGTCCGAGTTGAAGCCAGTCGAGTGCCTGCAGGTCTGCGTGTCTGGGAACAGCTCGCTGCGAAGATGAATGACCTTGAGGCAACGCGACCTTGAACAAGGACGCCAGACATGGCCATGGTGGCTGTCGGCAGTACTTTTATCTGCTTCCACAAAGCCATAAAAGCTCCTTCAGGCATGACTCACCCTCATCAGCGCATGTTCTGGCCCGCCCAGTGCCCACCGCCGACTGACGCTGGAACTATAAGCCCCTCCTTCTGGTTACACCGGTCACCTCCTGCTAGTCGGGACATAGTCACGTGAAGCTGACTATCTGGGTACACCCACCCCCTCTGGCCACTACAGGCGAACTGTTGGACTATGTCTTGGAGACAGCCTGACATCTAAAGGCGGCACAGACAGGCGGAATTCAAGAACGCCTACCCATTGTTCGCACATAACGATGTCGGTTCAAAGGGGCTTGAGAACACTCTCGGTCAGATCCTTCGAACGGGCCAGCTGCTGTGTTAATTCATTCCGAATTGTGAGTTAGAATTCTGTAAAAAAATACAAAAAAACCTTTCGGATAAGAAGAAGAGTAAGGGCAAAGGAAGAAATGGAAACGCAGTAGCAAAATGAGAAGACAAGAAAGGGGGATAAAGGAAAACGAGAAGGAAATGGCGAGTGGGATGAGGGAGAGAGAAAAAGGAAACAAAGAAATTTATCAGAATACAATGGTGGAAACACAGTAGATTCCAAGGCACTGGCAGTAGTTGTCTAATGTTGACGGATGAAACTCTGGACAGCCATCACTAGTGAGAGGAAGACACTTCGAAGTGGATAATGTATAGATATATTTTGGATATTTTCAACCTAACATGTTTTCGTCCCTACCGATCCCTCTAAATCACACCCAATGTGCTGAGACGTCAGCTGTTGCAGACACACCTCCCAGTTATGTCAATTAATCCACATTCCTTTCGTCTCCTGACTTGCATGACGTATAGACTCCTTCTAGTTCGCCAAAAATGGTCGTCATATTTGCTAGAAAAGTACAGTGCGTGACCTAACTCATGAGATGTGTAGAAATTTACGAATGACTGCCAATCACTCGCAAACCGCCACCATTTCATGAGTCAAATGTCTATGTTAATTAGGTACAGGTTTAAAAGTATTAAAAACGTAAACGAAATATCGAAGGCTGTGTTGCGTTGTTAAAAAATGTCGATTTATTTTGAAAAGCGCAATATCCCGAAAACGTCAGAAATGGCTCTAATTAAGTAAAGTTCGTTTTCAGATGTATAGAATGTACTCTCATACCAAACACGTAGTAAATATGAAAGTAGACATAAAATCACGTCTAATAACAGCGTTTCAGTGAAGTTTACATGTAAATATCGTTTAGCAAGTACTGTGACTTCATATATCACGGTTTGTCAACTGCCTACATTCTGGGTGTAGATTCCAAAACAGTTTTCCAGTGCTTTATAATTTCATTAACGATTCGGGGTTAAATGAGATGGGGTTCAACAAGAGAAGCTGGATTTTGCTTGATTTCACTGATGGGGACGTCGTAGAATCAAAAGTTTTCATAAGGTGACCTGCCATGAGGCCGGTCGTGCCTTTTTGTTAGGAGATTGATAACCATGGTCAACATCGGACATGAAATAAAATTTCTAGTTCGGCTAAATCTGTTTATTAAAACTCTCGAGCGTAAATTACTATCTTTTCGATGAAAAAGTCGCTCAGATGCGTAACTGGAGTCTAGGACATGTATTAGCATAGGGAGTTGCACGAATATATTCAAACGTCTATTTTCGCTAAAATACACTGATAGTTCGCTTCATATAATTACGCAAACACAATTTCTGAACGGGAAAAGGACATTTCATTGAAGGATGTGGGTGAGCGAACAAAATGCGTAACGTTAAAGGCGTCCAAAAATTCTTTAATCAGTTTTCGTTATCAGATTTCATGAGGTAGGTCACGTACTGTACGTACCAAATACAGTAACTAACCTTTACTGTAGGACTTTTCGTCAACGGCTCAAGGCTCCTTTTAAAGAAAATCAGGTTTACTTTGGTCCAGGACTTAGAGGCACTTCCGAGAGGGTTCACTAATTTAACCACAGAGGAAACTGTGATTTACAATCAATGATGTTTGCCGTTCTGCACGACCCAGAAGCATTTTTAAAAAATGACTAAATTTAATAATACTGCAGGCACCTTTGCCATCAGCACCTCTTCCACCGACTTGTCTTGCTAACGGATAGATAAAATAATGGTCGCTCCCATGAGTTCAGAAATAGTAAGTGAATCTTTTCTACACAGGTGTTTAGGGGGGTAAGGTAAAAGAACGGACGCGAACATCTCTGAAACACTGGGGAGGTGGGAATCACTTGGCTACATCAATGACGCCGACAGCCCGTGACGCCTAGTAAATGCTCGATTTTCAAGGTCATGTTACACTTGAATGCCGAACTGACAGTGCGTACGTTTTTATGGCACAGTCCTGAATAAAAAGACCTGGAAAATTAGGTATTTTCGTCTCTCGGCGCCAAAAACGAGTCAGTTACTCTCGCTCCCCGCCTCGCTTAACGCAAATGAGGCATCAGTTAAGCTGAATTTTCTCTCGTGATCGAGTGAGATATCTGCGATTGGTTGAAAACGGTGTCTGGCTCACAAACCTAGGTCTCCGTGATGATAAAGTGCACTTCTGAATAGAGCGCGACACTTTGAAAAGGGAGTAGCGCTGGGTATACACCGCACTTGATTTTTCGGAATTTGGAGCTATGTGAGATTAAGCACGTCAGTTGGTTGACGTCACACAGTAAGCGGGCTTTTTAGTCTTATTAATTATTTTGAAATCGCTCAGTCAGAAAACACCGATCTGGTGCGGTTGCGGACAAAGTAACTTCGTCGGAGGAACCGGAATACAGCTCAGAACGCGAGTGGCTGAACATGCTGCAGCGGTGTGGAGAAATGACGTCATCTCTCATGTCGCGGCTCATTTGACGAGATCCGGCCAGACATTTAAATTCGACGAGGCCGAAATTCTCGTTAGAGTTGACAACCGCGTGAGCCGCGAGCTGCTCGAGTCATGGTTCATTCGACCCCAGTCCATTATCAAGTGCAACGACTTCCCCTTACATATTCAGTGCTGAGGCTTCGCCTAGGCGGAGTAATTGGCCACGCGGGGAGCCCACGGGTGAACACTGTTCCCGACGCCATGGTCGGTGAGTCAGATGGTCGAGCAATCATCACACCAACATGGAGCATTCGTGATGAAGTTGCATAAATTAACGACGAGAATGTTGGCTATCGAACAGCTATCGCAACAAGTGCAACAATCACCGATGAAGGGGGAGCCGTGAATATTCATGGGTATGCGGTAGCATGGCGACTGCATCCTATAAATGCTGCAGCCCCTTGTGCATGAACCACCCGTATCCGCTATTGTCTCTGATGATGGGTTCGAGCAGGAATCCGGAACGTCATGCGCATAAAGTTCTTGTCCCCACGACCCTGTCTCCTTCTTCAAAACTTGGGAGTTTCTGACCGACAAAAATCCGCTTACGGGGCACGGCTGAGGCGGAGTTACTCAGTAGAACTGTGCCGAGGTACTAGACTAACTCACCATGGACAATTCCGTTACGTTTTCTTTTACTGTACTGCTTGTTTTGACGCGACGGACATAACATTGCAGACTAACCTCCTCTTCGCTGACGTGCTCTGCTGTCAGGTCATTTGAAGTTTTGAATACAAATTTTATTCATCAACCGATTTTACTTACTGACTTTCTTAAGTGGGACTCGTGAGATATCTTCCATTATTTCGCGAGAACGATTGCACTTGCGACGTTGGTGACCCCGATGTAATTCGAACACGAACGTCAGACCTCTCGGATACTCCATTGGGATGCGGCCGACCTGAGAAAGTTCAAGCTGCTCACTACTCCTTGTCAAAAAGGAGCTTGTGCCAACAGTGCGTTGATCTATTCTGGCCCAAATGAGAAAATCTCGGCGACCTCAGTGGGATTTGAACCCACCGCAGAAAGGTGAAAGCTTGAATATAGTCAGCAATCTAAATACCTGAGCTTCAAGACCCCGCCGGGAGACGTGAGTTTTGAAGAAGGAGACACGATCGCCGGGACAAGAGCTTTATTAGCCTGACGTTTCGGATTCCCACTCGAATTCATCATCAGAGACAAAAAAGCAGAAACGGATGGTTGTTGCACAAGGGGCTGCGGTATTTATAGGATGCAGTCACCATGCTACCGCATACCTATGAACATTCACGGCTCCCCCCTTCATCCGGGATCGTCGCACTTGGTGCGATCATTGCTTGATGGCCGACATTCGAGTCGATAATTGCTGCAATTTCATCACGTGCGTTGGATGTTGGCGTGATGATTGCTCGACCATCTGACGTACCGACCCCGGTGTTGGGAAAAGTGTTCACCTCTGCCCTCCCCGCATGGCTTGTTACTCCGCCTAGGCGAAGTTTCAGCACGGAGTATGGAATGGGAAGATCGTTGCACTTGTTGATGGACTGGAGGCCAGTAAACCATGATTCCAGTAGCTCCCGGCTCACGCGGTTGTCACCTCTTGCGAGAATTTCGGCCTCATCGAATTTGAATGTGTGACCGGATCTCGTCGAATGAGCCGCAACTTGAGAGCTGGCGTCATTTCTGCGCACAGCTGCCGCGTGTTCGGCCATTCTCGTTCGGAGCTGTCTTCCAGTTTCTCCGACGTAGTTGCTTTGTCCGCAACTTCACCAGATCCGATAAACGACTCCAGACGTTTCTAGCCGTGGCAGTGGGTCTTTCGATTTCATGACCAGACGCCTGACGGTTGCCTCCGGTTTAATCACATTTGGGTCAAGTTACTCACTCAGCACAGATAGCTATAGCGTTGTCTCTACCCAAGCCTTCCTCTTGCTGCTCTGCGTTTGAATGCCATCGAGGACACCCAGTCTTTCACAGTTGGGTCAATAGGAATTATTCGAAATCTGCCTGGTAGTAATCTACTGGATTCTAGACTGATTACTTGGGGAACACTGTTTTGGCAGTCAGTTTACTGTAGGCAGTAGACTGAGCGGGTAATCTGACCCAAATGTGTTTAAACATACGAGTCTCTTCAAGACGCCGTAGCTCAGACTGCTAGAGCTTTGATTGTACTCAAATCTTTCCCTTGCTGTCGTCCACTGGAATCCTACCGAGTTCGCCGAGTTTTTCACAGTCGGATTAAAATGAATTATTTAAAATCTGCCAAAAAACCCATTGACAGTGTGTTCGTCGGATCAGTGTGTGGTGGGTTAGAAAAGCCACCTCACGCGATCGATCAGTCTTATTAGGAATGATACCGTCAGACAAATTCGAAATATGATAATTAAAACACCGTGCCTTTTAACAGGTCGAATTATGTAGTTAAACTAGGCCTCATTGGCATGAAGGACACTTCCTAAACAGTATTCCGAGGAGGCTATAACCTTTTTTCATAGAATTAACTGGTTTTTAAATTAGTAATTAGCTCAAATGCATCAGTTCTATCCGGCTGATCCGAAAATACTCTTCTCATTTTCATCTAACGGGGGAGAGGACATTTTTTTACTGGTGAAAGGTTTAGTGAATATGATGATGCGACAAAAACTCCATAGTTGAATTCTGCTCATCCTTCTATTGTGGTTCATGTCGTATGGGGGCCATGGTTATTTACCCATCTTCGCCGTCTGACGACGGAGTTTTACTGCATAATTTAGATTTGATGATGAAATACATTGTTTTAATATTAGCCGGCCCCACTTTTGTCAACTTTTTTTCCAATTTTACCACTGCAACTGTACGTCGGCCATAAATGTTAACGGAATCGTCAAGACTTTTTAAAGAGCTTCAAGTACATTCCCTGAACGGTCTTCCATTTTGACGCTCGATAGTTTCTCCGTCAACATAAATGTAGGTCTTTTTCGTGGACCATTTTCAAGACCTATATCGTTGAATTCGAAAGTGCTGAACCATAATTTAATCTCGGGCTCTTTAAAAGTTCCCCCCTCCCCCCAAAGGTAGGACAAGTATGCTATGTCCTCTCATCTACACTCTTGTACAAAAACTAACATCGATTTCGTTAAAACTACTAAAATGCGTATGGCCCTTTAAAAAAACAAGGAGACGTACGATTTCTCGCGTGTGACCAAAAACGATTAACCTCACTTAGTGATCAGCCAAATAACCATGTAACCACGAGGGTAGGTTTAGGGTTGATCAGGAGACGCGGAATTATTTATCAGTAACGCGCCAGAAACTTCCGTGTGGCTGAGTTAGTGCGTGCGGTCAGCCGCGAAGGGCGATCCACTGTAAGACGGCGGACTGGCGCGCACGAGATATAGCAATTGGCTTTTAAACTGTAAGGCAGACTATTAAGCATTATGCATATAATGAGCTCTTGGTCGTGTAAACCGATTCCGTGAAATCCTGTCTGGGGGGAGGGCGATTTGATCTTATGAAAGGTAGATTTGCTCTGCTGTCTGGACTGCATGTCTTCTTAATACTACAGTAGGCGAGCCAACTCATGAAATGTCAACCGAAATTCCGAAATGCGTTTTCGTTTCGAAAAGATAAATTAAGTAGGATTGTAAAACTAATCATTGTGCAGCATAATTCTATAATAATTTAGTTACCTCAGGATGCCGGCTTTTTAACGAACTCCCTTCCGGCTGCAAGCAAAAACTGTACTCTGTAAAAAAATAAAATGATTGTAAAAATTGACTCATTGATTTTCTATGCCCTTAAAAATTCAATTATATTTCATGGGATGTATGTATAAAAATATTCATTCTTTTGCTCGTTCGGTAGGAAGTGACGTCTCCTTCCAAGTTTATACTCAAAGGTAAGGTATAATTCGGTTTTGAAAAACGTTTCTGTTTGTAAAAACCGAATTATACCTTTCCTTCCAGTATAAACTTGGAAGGAGACATCATCTTCTATCAAATGAGCAAAAGAATGAATATTTTTGTGCATGTTTTCCATGAAATATAATTGAATGTTTAAAGGCATCGAAAATCAAGGAGAAGAATGCATGCTATATGTGTAGTCATTTTTTACAGAGTACAGTTTTTGCATGCAGCCTGAAAGGACTTCGTTCGAAAGCCGGCATCCTGAGATAACTGCATTATTATAGAGTTATGCTGCATGATGATCAGTTTTACAACCCTACTTAATTAATCTTTTCGAAACGGGAACGCATTTCGGAATTTAGGTTGACATTTAATGAGTTAGCCCATCTACTGTATGTGACAGTGTTTTGAGCATGACCTTGAAATTGCATCTGAAAGATTCATTCACATTATGATTTCGAGTTTCCTTAAGTCTCCCTGAAAGACTGGAGTTTTCGTACACAGCACTGTGGTATTTGGATTCACTTTGCCTTCTGGTGGTCTGAGGTGCCGTTAGTGGCGGGGTGGATTTTGGTCACGAGCTTGACTGGGGTTTTGATCGTCTTCAGTGAAGGTGTATTCCAATTAGCTCACTAACCTCCGTAACAGTGTAGAAAACGCGTCCTGTTTTCAACATTGCAATAGGTGTGACACTAATGAAACATCACAGGCACTTTTAAAGTACGACCGCGTGGAGGAAGAACCGCTTGGCTGTCATTACAATAGTGACCAACACGCAACACAATTCAAAGGCAATTTATGCACAGACAAGTCTTTTTTCCATCCAGAATCCTTTCGTGCACCCAAGTAAATCACACTGACTAAAAAATCACTTTTTTTGCCTAGGCTGCACCCTTCCGTCGATTCTCGGTGCATGCAAAAACCGAGCATGTCTAATGAAGCGGTCGCATAAAATGCACCTATTTTGCCCCGTTAGAGGAAATACCGTCTGTCTGCTTCGGAGTATACACTCGGAAAACAAGGCGTCTCTTGAATTTGATAATATATTGTGTCTTTAAGCATAGTTCAGGCGTTGATGCGACTTTTTATGTAACCTGATACTTGTGAGTTTTTTAAAATACAGCATGGGAAGTGTAATATAATCCATGTTTATCGGAGGGTTTTATGACCCCCGTCAGCTACCTTCATATTGCATACAGTAATACGTAGAGTTGCTTTAAGGGCGGTGCATAGCAAATGATTTAAGAACCGCTGTATGGTCCCGTCGGCCGCACAACGAGACGCCTAGAAAAGAGAGTCCGTGAGCACATGCCGCCCTAACGAGACTGCGGTAAAAACAAATCGATCTGGTGTTCTATTTTCGCACATTTTGCCGATACGGATCACTGACTCGATGCCAAAGAAGCCTTTCAGGCTGTCCACCGGACATTAGCAAACTTCTCCTTAGGCCTTCGCTTGCTGGCGTTAGCTACAGCCGAGACAGCGATTATACGGGTTGGGAATCCAGTTCTATGTTGTCAGAAGACGTTGATACAGGCGCTCTGTCTTTCGTGGTCAACGCCGACCCCAGATGATTATCGCACGCCATCCCAACCATCTGATGACAGTGATGTGTACTCCACGTACTCGACTTGAAAACACCATTCACAGCCCATGTCACACCTCTCCCTGCCCCAATGACCATTACGCGCCGGCCTCGTCATGCGGGTGGCGTGGGAACGATTAGTGTGAATTAACCCTGAGACATTTTTATACCCTGCCCACCTCTCATATTTTCAGGTTCTATGTGAATCTATGGGCCTGATGATGAATCACCGAAAACATGTGTTTGCCAACCTGACTTTTTAAGTGTAACAGGGGAATATTCGCAGAATTTTGAGCGAAACAGTATACTCTTGCCCAAGGTGCTGTGTTAGGCCGAAGTCATTGCTTAAGTATTCGGTTCTGAAAATGAACTTTTACATTTTGTTTCATAAAAAAATGACAGAGTTTTCTTGAACATTAAACATCAATAGGAAAGCATTTACCCTTCTTAAGTGTTTACACAGATGCTAACTCCAGACATTTCGCATTGTCGGGCATGAACGCCGTATTACCGTAGGGATGACCGGTTTCTCGAATACCGAAACATCGAGCATTTTAGATAAGGGGTATCAGTCACGGGCTCAGTTGGACCTATTCTCAGCGTCTGGTGGACGCACTGCCTTGCTGACCTGACTGCAAGAGGGAGCGTATTCGGCCTTGAAGCTCCGGCCCGGGAACATAGCGGGCGGTCGCGTGGTGTCACGCATGCGGATGGAGCATGCCGCCTTCTCCACTCAGATAAGTGGGGCGACACTTGCATATTTTATATCATTTTCCCAGCTGCACACAATGAAACTGTCCGCCGAAGCTTCCAGAACCATGTCCTGTTTGTCCCCTTCAACTTACTATCAGGTAAGGGAACTTCACAGTCAGTGATTCCATCCTGTCCAACTTAAGCCGATCTCGATCTTCGATTCATTCGCAAACAGCCTGAGATCGCCTAGTACGCTAATTCGGGGCCTAAAGATGTTCAAAGTTACAATTAGATCCCGTTTTATCTGTTTCCGACCGTCTGGTCAAGTACTACTACTTACCATAGTTCTCAGTGATTATTTATACGTCAGGATACAGTAAATAACACGACTCATGAAACGTCCTAACAGGACTTTTTGAGTTGTAAAGCGCAAACTGGGTGTTTTCGTCGATGTTTATTAAATTAGTCTGAGATACAGAAGGCTTTTTTGATAAAAAAGTGTTTCATATCAATTTTACAAAAGGAAAACGCGTTTCGTCGTTAAGAGCCAGAGACAGACCTCGTGAAATGTTAACCAAAATTCCGAGATGCCATTCGATTACGAAGTAGTACTTAAGTGGTAGTTTGATATTAGTCATTGTTGAGCATAATCCCACGATAGTACCGTCATATCAAGATGTCGACTTTTAAATGCACTTCCTTCCAACCGCCTGTAAAAGTCATATTCGATTAAAAAAGCGGCTACTCGCATATATTTATTTATTCAAGTATAGCTTATAAAGAACCCATATAAAAAGTGCTCTCTTTAACTAGTTTTATTGCACATCGCATCTTTTTTAAACTGCGTACTCAAAGAAAGACCTATAGGTTCTGAAAACTTCGCGATTCCCCAATAATTTTAAGTCCGGGACGCCCGGACATTTTTATTTGGGATTAAAGTCCATAATCTGTATACCACCCATGTAAGGAAAATCACACATTCCTCTGTTCCATTAAGAAGATATCGTATAGGGCAGTGGATGCGGATTACGTTGTGTACATCGTAAGGACCATTAATGAGCGGTCAACTGCGATGTCATCTGAATAAACAGTTCACAGTATTTAAAAGTCCCATACTTACAAACTCTTTTAGAACCGAAAAAACCATTTCTTCGAGTACAAAATTTAATTAAGACGTAATCAGATACCAAATGCGCACATCGAAGTATAGTTTTATAATGCTCTTTATAAAAAGTTATTTGAATACATAAGAATAGAAAATCAGCGGGAAAATACGTACTACTTAAGCAATATTTTTGCTGAAAGAAGCTCTTGCAGGCGGTTGGAAAGAAGCGTACTCAAAATTCAAAATCTTAGCGTGACGAAAATACAATGGGATTATACCTCACAATTAGTAACATCAAAATACCGCTTAAGTAATCCTTCGTAACAGAAAACGAATTTCGCGATTTCGATTAATATTTCACGAGATTGGTCACTGTTTTTTAATGAGAAAACGACTTTGACTTGCTTAGATGACGCGAATCATGCGCTTTTGTCCAAATATGTCTTGTTTTCCGTTCATAAGTCAGATTAGGTACAATTCTTTCCTACGTAAACACCTTCTTTGCCCAGATTAATTAAATCAATCCCCATCCCGGGCGGCTTGCGCGTTGCCGAAATTTATAGTACGTGGCCTATCTCATGAAACCTGATAACGGAAACTGACGCGAGACATTCTGGACGTCTCTAACGTTGCGCATTTTGCTTGGCCATCCACTTCCTTCAATTGAGTGTCCTTTTATTGTGCAGAAATTGTGTTTACGTAATTATAACAAATAACATTTTAATAAATTTTAGCGAAAATGGACGCTGCTATATATTCGTGCAATTTCCTATGCTACTACGTGTCCTTAACTCTGATCGCTTATCTGAGCGAGTTTTTCATTGGAAGGAAAGTAATTTACCCGTGAGAGTTTTAATAAGCAGATTTGGCCGGACTCTAAAATTAATTTTATGTCCGATGCTAACTGTATTAACCAACTTGCTCACACAAAGGTGACTTTAAGAAAAGCATATGTTTTATCAATTCTTAAAAGTCATATTAGTAGATCTGTGCGATTTGGTGCCCTAAAGTACAGCAATAACGCAGACAGGGATTCCTTCGTTTAAATGGGCCAAAATTGTTTTTCCGTTTGAAAAATCTTACCTGATGTCACATAAATGACCACCACCGAATGGTCATTTCCAGTTCTGAACATATGAAACACTACTAGTCGTGTAGTTTAGCTACTGTACATGCTTAATTCAGAAATGGAAGGAGCAAAACATGATATGTTTCAGCAAAATAGCTGTATTTGTATGGGCACTCTGCCGTGCATTCATATTCGAAGAACGGAGTCTAAAAGCAAGCAAAAGCATTGCAAATGACAACAATATATAGAAAAAGGCATGTTTTTACGCCTACGGTTGGAAAATATTAGTATTGTATTTGTGAAACTCGTTGAATTACATGATTGTGTCATCATTCAACGCACTGACAACACAGGTATCAGCTAAACGCCCAGACACGCGTGATTTGCATAAAATACTGTACATCAAGCAGTATTCGTCAGCAAATGTCTGACAGTATTTATTTCCGTTCAAGTTACTGCTTCGGCAGAACGTCTTTCCCTGATTTTTTCTAATTTCGGAAATCATCTAGGGACAAAACGAGCACGCAGGACTGTTAACATGATATATCCTGCATGACAGTTAGTAGTAAACATCGAGGTTGCGGGATACCATACTGCCAGCACAGGTGTTAGCTAAAAGCCCAGACACGCGTTCGCCGATGAGAGGGGTTCAGCTCACCAGTACGTAAGTCCCCCAGCGTGCTTTTCTGGTAGACGACGCAGTTTTTGTTTGAAATTGCGACTTCCTAATTTCCCCAGAAATGAGTCGTTACTTTGGGGTAGGTCAATCTATTTGAGACTTATAGGCTCAGACTGAAATTTGATATGAATATTTGGGGGTGGATGCAATTTGGTCGGGAGGTAGATCTCCGTTTGTTTGCCATTTATGAATACAGACGGCGCCCGCTACGGTTTCCACCATACTGAGGCCCGGTATGCGCTGCTTCAGTGATTCCTCCGTTGTCCGAGTTCGAAATTTTCAGACGTGATCGACGGACCCACCACGTGACCACAACGCGCATTTTCGCACTGTTTTCGCACCTGTGGGTGACGGCTGCATCCACGGGGTGCATCATGGGGGCGACCTTCGCCATTAATTATTTGCATGATGCCACCAGGCGGTCGTAGATTTCTGACATTTCAAAAGTGCTTAGTTGTCATAGCGTAAAGTACGTTTTTCACCAGAAGGATAGGGCCAAATTAAACATATTTCTTGCGCTGAAGCATACGAGGGTGTATTTAGGGCAGTTAGGCAATCCTTGTGCCGCCTGTAGATCTCTTCGCAAGTTGGGAATCAAGCGAGTTTCGAAGTGGCGTGTTTATTTCTTTGGCTTTATTAAAATTTTCAGCCAAAATTCACATCAAAACTCATTACTACAATGGAGAACCCACAAATATGAGGTGGAAAAAAATAATGTGAATATTAGGGGGTCATTAATTGCGTGTATTTTGTATTGCGTGCTCTGATACATGGGGATGCGTTTGCGGGGGGGGGGAGAAATTATGACAGTAGTACGGCGAAAATCGAAGTGAGCATCTGACGAATTCAAAGGAAAAGTGAACTTCAAGTAATGTGGGCTAGTTTGCGCTTTTATCAAGTTCACATATAGGAGTTTGAAGCGTTTTATTCAAGGAAATGTTTCTAGGAGTCTTGAGCTCCGTATAAATGCGGCCCTTTTGCTTCATCATTCATGATGGATATAATCAGAGCGTAAGCTGAATGTGATGGGACATGTATATTGTCCAGAATTTTACTCTTCTACTCAGTTGTGTTCATATTTTTGTTTGAAAGTCTCCGTAATATCTGGTAATACATACTTCTTGTGTAGAGCAGTTTAGACCCCAATATCGGACCGTGTCGTTGGTTCCAGCAGAAGGTAATAACGTACCTCACAGCCACTGCGCGTCCTCCATCCGATGCATGCACTGGTTCGGTCACTTAATTCAGGGTCAGTAGCCCCACTCCATACTGTGTCAGTGGTGATCCACAGGCCTCACTTGAATCCCGGCTTTTCGTTTCTAGCTGGTAGTCCAACCACACGCACAAACGGTAGTGTTTAATGGATCACAGCACTGAGTGGAGTCCGAATAGACCCCTCGGCTTGATTAGCCAATCACTGGCGTTCTCTCAAAAGCTAATCGATAAATAGATGCCGATACCACTGCTCTCTTGGGAGAGTCCCCCACCGCACTCGTGTAATGTCCGGACACATCGCCTACGAATACCGCTGGAAACGCCAGGTTACGCCACTGACTGCGACTAAAATCAGGCTTCTGAACAGAATAACTATGTCGCCGCGGCTTGTTAAGTTCCGCAGAAATTAATCCCTAACTTGGAGTAGATCAGTCTATTTGAAGCTCCCAGACGACGCCTAAATCAGGTGGTATTTTGCAGGAGCTGGTGTAATTACTTAATAATTGTGTGCCATTGTCCGTTTGCACGAGCAATTAGTTTATATATTTGGAAATTTTGGCTTGAGGAACCAGAATATAGTAAGCTGCGCGGGTATTCAAGCAAAAGTACGAGAACTCAGTGAAAAGTGGTGCAACTCCTGGAATGAGTTACTATGACAATGGAAACGGGTAGGTGAGTTCCAGGAAGTCCTTCAGAAGGAGAATATGTGATCGTAAAGAAGGAGACACGATCGCTGGAACAAGAGCTTTATTAGCATGACATTTCGGATTCCTACTCGAACCCATCATCAGAGACAATAAGAGATACGGGTGGTTCATGCACAAGGGGATGCAGTATTTATAGGGTGCAGTCGCCACGCTACCGTGTACCTATGAAAATTCACAACTCCCCCCTTCATCGGGGATTGTTGCCCTTGGTGCGATGGCTGCTCGATGGCCAACATTCGCGTCGTTAATCGCTGCAACTTTATCAGGAGTGTTGGATGTAGGTGTGATGATTGCTCGACCATCTGACCCACCGACCTTGGCGTTGGGAACAGTGCTCGCCTGTGCGCTTCCCGCGTGGCTCATCACTCGCGATGCGCTAACAGAAGCGGACGCGGATGACACCTAGTAGAGCGCGCAACCAAAAAAACCAAAAAGTAAACGCACAAACACAACGTTGGTTAGTTAAAACAAACAATTGCAAAATGCAGCAGGCTGGAAAAGCTAGGGAGTATGGTAATCATAGTTAAAATGCAACAGAAAATTGTGTTTCATTAATGGAATTTCCAAATAGCTATCGTCATCATCGACTATTTGCCGTACAGTGCACAAATTATGCAGCATGCATGATAGGCAAACCGGCTGACGTCTCTGGACGAACCACTGGAAGCCAAAAGCTAGGTAAATTCCAAAGTTTGGGCGAGCTGTGTGAAATTTCCAAGACGAGTAACTAAATTCTACCTTACCGCCAGATATTCTCTCATCCTGAAACTCATCTCTTAGGAGCTATTATATACGTCGTTCTTGCATCAGACGCCCAAAACTTGCACGCAGCTTCAGTGCTTGTTTTAGCACTACAGCATACGTGTTAAAGGGAAGTAACTAAGCCGACTTTTTGAAAACGAGGACTTAACCTGTAAAAGTACAGAAGTCAATCTCCTTGAAAATTCTTGCTGTCTCGACGCTTTCGACCGGCAAAAATTCATGTGTGTGGTCCACTTTAAAGAACGTTGACATCAAAAACATGTGGGCACATCTTGCCTTGGTATAGTTGCCGGTTGCCTAAGAATGCGCTTATCTTTGATATTTCGTACTTGAGCGAGTTTCTTAATGACATACTCCGGGTCGCCCAGTGTCCGGAAGTATCACCCAAACATAATTTCGCAAAATTTTAACTCTAGAAGAGTCGTAAAAGCCATTGTAGCTCGTGTGAAAAAGTTCGACCGATCGCTCTTCAGCACTCTGAAACCTGTCCGCATACGGCGTACTTTAATCATTCGCTCATTATTCCGCCTAGACGAGGTCTCAGCACCGGTATGGAAGGAGACGGTCACTGAAATTGTTGCAAAACTGAGGGTCAATGAGCCAAGACTTTAGAGCCCGCGGCTCCCGTGATTGTCACTTCTGACAAGCATTTCGGTCCCATTCAATTTGCATGTGTGGCCGGATCTCGTCGGATGAACCGCAACATGAGAACTGGTATCATTTATCCCCACTGCTGCCGCGTGTTCAGTCATTCGAGTTCGGGGCAGTCTTCCGGTTTCTCCGACGTAGTTGCTTTATCCGCAACTGCACTTGGCCCTATAAAAGACCCCGGACGTTTTTTTGCCGTGGCAGTGGGTCCTTCATTGTCGCCGGTCTGCGTGCAACAAGTATTTTATCGGACTGACGTTGCGAATTCTCTCTCTCGAGCCCATCACCAGAGACAGTCGCAGAAAAGGACGCAGTTGCCCGGCCACTATACGCCCATAATAATTAACAGCACTCGCGGGGGGGTCGTGCTTGATGCGATGATTGCTTGGTTAATGGCCGTGACTTCATCACTGCTGCTGGCTTCTGACATGATGATTACTCGGCAGCTTGGCTCGCCATCACCGGAACTGCTGATTGCCCGCGCCCACTCCGCGCGGCTAATTACTTAGTCCAGGCAAAATCACAGTACAGAATATGGAGTTGGGAGGTCACTGCGTTTGTTAGTTGAGTGCGGATCGAAGACTGTGGGTGACTTCGTTATCATGTGGTAGGCGCAATCTCTAGGTTAGTATCATTATTGTGATAGTAGGATCCACGTAGGGGAGGATATTTAGTTTCATATCCAGGACAAGAAATATTTTCTGAAGAACAGTCGCCCTTGGCAAAGGATCTACCATGCTACGGCTACCAAGCAGCATAACAAATATTTTCTCCTCCAAAATCTTGTACTTTGCGACACATCAAGCTCAATCAGTAGGCATTATACCTTGAAAGGTTAACTTGAGAAATCCGAAGATTTTTGACCGCGCGGGTAATAAAAAAGGCGTTTTTAAAGTTCCTGGACTACTTTACATAAACATACTCTGCCATATGAAATTTTAAATTTCAAAAAGTAGTAATTTCCTAAGGTATAAGTATGGTGATTCCGCATTTTTTTCTAGACTAATTGAAATCGGTGCCCTAATACGTGCAGTATGCGAAAACATTAATGAAACTTTGAACAACTTTTGGATACGTTCCCTGAGTGAAAAGGGTATTCAGATTGGGCTGAAAATAATAGTGGCAGGTCATGCGGTCTCTAGACACTATCATGCTGGTTTTCATCCAAAAGTGCTCCCAGTTACCCGTGTAAGGCGCTACAATAGTGGATTCATTATTTAAGAGATGACACTTGCGCTGATTTTTGACTCCCATAGGACGTTAATCACGTTTCAAAGAAGCAGTCCACAAAATAATCACCTCACACATTTGTTTTTTCCTTGTAAATTGTGTCTCTTTAAATCTTGACGTTTGATATAAGGGTTTTTCGGTATGTAAAGAAGGCCTCCAGGTGTCTGTCCGTTTGTTCTTGGCGCTTCCAAATTACGCTGGATGCGTTTTCTCTGAAATTATGTTTAATCTGTGCGTGGGAGTAATCATGCAATCGTCCTAAAAAGTCTCATGCGTTCTCGAAACCCAAATAATCTCCTTCTTCAAGCATGGACTTTGGTTAAGACGCTAGTTCGCATGCATGCAAGTACAGTCAGTAGCCGATCTCATGAAGAGTTAACCGAAACTGTAGAATGAGTTTTCGATTAGAAGGGTTGTGGTACTGACTGCCATGTGGCATACTGCCGTGGTATTGCCGACACGCCGAGACGTTGGCTTTTGAGTGCACTTCTTTTCAGTCACCTGCAAAAATCGCAGTCGCTAAAAATGACTACTTATATGGCATGCACTTTTTCTATCGGTTTTCGATGCCCCTATATTTTGCAAAAAAATAAACAGAAGCATTCTTCTTGTGCTCCTTCGATTAAAAAAAACCACGTCCACTTCCAATTTTATTCTCGGAGGTAGAATATCTTCCGGTTTTAAAAACATTTCTAAGTATGGACTTTTTAAGACCGTGAAATGTTCATCCTAATAACATCGTATCTGTCTGTTTAATACTGCGCCCTATTAAGTATACGACAGAGCCCACATACGTTGCACGCAAGGTGTACATCTTGTAGACTGAAAACCCTAAACAAAAACGTTACGCCAGACTGAGTTCAAAATTATTCGAGAATAAAAAAACTTTATTAAAACCGAAAGATACCCTTTCTTCGAGTATGAGTTTTGAAGAAGACATGGCCTGATATTAAATGAGCACAAAAAATAATATTTTATATGGGTTTCCTATAAAAGGAGATCGAGCTTGCAAGGGCATCGGAAATCAGCGGGAAAATGCATGCTGCATAAGCAGCCATTTTTTAACGAGTGTGATTTTTATAGGCGGCCGAAAAGAAGCGCATTTAAAAGCACGCATCCTGATGTGACAGAGGCATCCTGGAATTACACTACAAGGTAATCAGTGTTACAATCCCACTAAGGTAATCCCTCCTAATCAAAAACGCATTTCCGACTTACAGTTGCCATTTCATGAGATTGGCCATCGACAGAAAGAAATAATTTTCTGATCAGCTTTCCTTTACAGTGAGACAGCGGAAAAATTGCACAATATTTAAACAGCCAATGTTATTACGAATGTCGTTTAAGCAGGTGAAAAGCCGACAGACTACGTGCAGCAAGTGGCGCGAGCACTTTTTGGCTTCAAGTAACTTTACGATAGCGTCAAGGTCATTTTTACGTACGACAGCGTATTAAAAGTATTTCGGCCAACATTTCACGAATTTCGTAGTGTCGGGGGAAACGACATGGAAGAAAAGGCAGTAAAGAACCGCGCCCTGCGCTTACCACCAGCGCAAGCTCATTTACGTAATTGTTAGCCTGCGTCACGTGAAGCTCAGCGCGTATCGTGCTTCAAACAACCGTCTAGATCTCCCTCCCTACGGCGGCGATTCTGTTTTTAGCCTCTTTGATCATGGATCCTGTTTAATGGCATCGCGCCTTTAAGCCGACCGCGACCGAATTATTAATGCTTCCCGTATCTCCACAAATCTAACTTATCGAATGACGTCCCCCTCCCTCCCTCCCTCATTGAGTAAATTTATTATGCATCGAAAGTCAGCGCAGTTTCTGTTCGCTGACAGATTTAAACACCAACGGTCAGGGTAAAGCGTGGGGTTTGCACGTGGAACATTGGTTGACTGTTCTTAGCATGAGGCAGGGCTGACTTCGACACCGACCAGGAGGACCTCGTTTAGGGACATGTTCTGGCGCCGCCACATACGTCGGCTCCGGGAGGGTCACTCTGGTGGCGTTAAAATCGGGCGACCAACGCGAACACTGGCGTGTGGGCAGGGCCCTTCGGCCTTCTGCCGAATGCATTTCGAGAGCGTTGTACCGTCTTCGGAAGAGACTTGATCTTTTTCCATCCTTGAAAAGTGCCCAGTTAGGTGTCTTCGAGTGTAAATGCACCAATACTCACCTTTAAAAATATAACAAGGTTGTCGTCTTCTAACAGGCAAGACAGGAAAACCTCCGGTTCATACAATAATTTTTCTATATTAGAGACAAGTCGAGGAGTTATAGACAGCTTTCAAACGCAAACAGAACAGTAAACATAAAAGTCAACGGCAAAATAGAAAGGAACAAAATGCAGCAACAGCGAAAGCAGAAGATTATCTAGGTCGAGTGCCCCAGTCTCACAAGGTCCGATTTCTTCACAGGATAAAAGAAACCGTAAACGAAACGACTTCTCAATAGCCGAGAGCTTGCCCTCCATCTGTGATGCAAGGCGCTATTTCTACCTGTTTATTGAGTTTGACCATAAACTCGGTGCTATAATTGATTTCAGAAGGCCACTAGATTCGAGCAGCGCCAAGTTGGATCGTCCTGTGCCTCAAAGCAGGAATAAAGTGCACTGAACACAGGCAGACGCGTTTGATTACCAGCCTGCCTCCTGTAGAGACGCTCTGTTCGTTTGTCGAACCGCTGCCAGTTAAGTTCGCCCAGGTTAGCTAACCAGATCTGAAGAGGCCCCCCAGCAAGCAACATGCAAGCAATTAAGATAGCCACCCACGTCACTCGCGGCGATTTCGCACACCCCGGTGACCTTGAGGACGCGCTGCATAACCAGCAGCTTATCTTCCAGGAGGACGTATCGCAGCCGCTTAAGCCATAGCCACTACGACCTTCAGACTCGGTCCCGAGTACAAAGAGAGGGATTTGGACGCCATTTGCAAGAATAGTGTATTCTGTACAGAATAACCGGAGCTGGAGAGAGTTGGCGGCCGGGCAAGGGCATATCAGGCGACAGGAGAGCGGCGTCCAGAGTGAGAACGCGTCTGTGTCACAGCAGCCCAATCGACAGCACGTCTGATTCGGCCTTCAATATGATTGGCTAGTTGGAAATCTGAGAGCGGGCGAAAAGTAGCCCACCGCTGGTGCAGACATGCGCGGGAGGCGAAGGGTCGGGCAACAGGCGCCCCGAGTAGGGCCACTACAGATGGACGGTTCTCATCAGTCGAGAACTCTCCCAATACCGCAATGGCATAACTATCCTTAACGAAAGCATCTTCTATGGACACGGACAAATCACTGAAACAGAAAAGAAGGAAATATGCAACGCCTGAATGATGCTTAACGCTGGACTGAGCTCGTTAGGCGCCTGTCTTCAAATCCATCGGTGCAGTCGATCCTCACAGATCACTAGAAAAGTCAATTTGTCAAACACGTGTTTTCGGTAACTCTCCATCAGGCCAAAACGGTTACATAAAAGTTTAAATTATGCGAAGTTACAGGGCTTATAAGTGATTCAGGGACTATTAACACCCATCATTCCAACGCCAATCATCGTTTCCACGCCACTCGCATGACGAGGCTTGCTATGGCGTGGTCGGCGTGTCGTGATCATTGGGTCAAGGGAACGAGGGGAAGGGGGGACATAGGCTGTGAGTAATGTTTGTACGTCGGGTACGTTGTGCACACACCACTGCCATCAGGAGGTTGGAGTCAACGTTGGCCACGGAAAATAGAACGCTTGTGTCAGAGTCTTCTGACAGCATAGCACTGGATTGGCTAGCCGTATAGCCACTGCCTCGGCTATAGCTAGCACCCGTTGGCGTAGGCCTCTGGAGAAGCTTGCTGGTGTCCGGTAGACGATCTGAAAAGCTTCTTTGGCATCGACTCGGTGATTCGTATCGACAAGATGTGCGAGAATAGAACTCGAGATCGATTTATTTTCACCTCTGCCTAGCCAGGCCGGTATGTGTTCACGCACTCTCTTTTTCAGGCGCCTTGTTGTACGGCCAATGTATTCCGCTCCACAGGAGCAAGTGAATGAGTAAATATACATCGATGTGGCCCGCAACGAGAGTCGGTCTTTACCTCCAAAGCGTAGGAGGGGAGAGTTAGTGAAATATACACGCAAGTTAGCCGCGGGGAAAGCGCTACTGACTGCTGTCTCCCGACGTCTTCTTACTAGTTCTCTTGCTGCGTCCCCTTGAAAAGGCCTTCTTATAAATAAGTCCTTCTTTTCTGCAGTTGCCATGGTGGGCTTTGCAGCGCGCTCCCCTATATTTCGGAGGATAAATCTTTCTGGGTATCCGTTTTCGTGGAGTATATCCCGCAGCTGCTGGAGTTCTGCCTTAACAGTCTAAGGAGAGCAGATACGTCGCGCTCTAGCTGCCAGTCCCTGGACCAAATTGCGTTTAATGTTTAGGGGAAAAGAACTGTGAAAATTAATGTATTGTCCCGTCCAGATCACTAGAAGTTGACAGGCATGACATGCAGCAGCTCGCAGGTAACAGTATCTGCCACCACTGTGTTGAAGCTAAGGTAGCACCCCAATGTGACTAAACGGAATTACCGACAACTGCACAATCAGCTTACAAGCAATTACAGGAACTTCTACGATGCTGATGGCGGACAAGTGAAAAAAATGTCGGATCTTATTTCGTGTCCGTACCTGCGGCAGATAAGCCCCAGTCGCCTGTCATAAGGGACCAGTGGTAATAGGGGGTTTAACCCTAACCCCTAGTCCCAACACCTAACCCTTATCCTTAACCCCAACCCATAAGCCCTGATCACTAGCCCTACCACTAACCCCAAACTCTAATACCTAACAGGTACGGCTACGAAATAAGATCTTGCCGAAAAAACAAACCTAACTAAAATCACATCTAGGGTTCATTGGCAACGATTGCGACAGAGAAGACGCGAGTGTGCAGTTACGGTGGAAGCAGGCGGGAGGACATTCAAGCAAATATTACCAAGATGCCCATTAAATGAGCAATTCCTCTTTGTTAACCAACTCTGTAGACAAATAGAGGGCGTTACTATGGGCTCACCTCTTGGACCTCTGTTAGCCGATGTCTTCATGGGAAAGCTAGAGTTATCATGTAGATATACTGGCCTGACGAGCATTTTTCGAAAGCAAACGTATACTCGCCAACCAGCCTTCTGAATACTGCCATGGGCAATCTTCACAATTCCGAAGCAAAAATCTCGTTCCAACACCGTCATATGAAACTGTCCGGTCCTGCAATAAAAATAGAAAGGAGAAAATGATTCCTAACCCACAGGCGCCAGCAGTTTTGGTGGAATCTTCGTCAGAGCCCCCTAGCTGGGAGGTTCGTAAGCCATACTAGCGGGCTTGTCGTGCATGTCAAAACGGGTACGGTGGTGTCGTGAAGTATTCAACCCAAAGACGACCGCCTGTATGCGCGTGCGGACGCACACATTGTGGTGGCCGGTGCTGTCGGCGTGTCCAAACGCGTCTGCCGAATATAACCGTTTGAACTCAAGTCGAGATGTTGCCGCGTCCTTGTGGTCGTTGACTTCCACGGAGAGACTGTCAGCAGGGTTTGACCTGTACGAAAACCATCAACGTGCGTGTGTATGGACTGAAGTTGCATGTTGGGAGGAGAGTCTGAGGAAAACAGAGGCCGTGCGGTGGCGAGATCTTCCTGCTGACTTGCCTGATGACTACCAGAACGCCCGCAGGTGGCGGACGCTGGAACGACAAACAGGAAAAGTTAACCCCGAGACGTACAGAAGGTGGGCTAACTCATGAAATGTCAACCGAAATTCCGAAATGCGTTTTTATTTCGAAAAGATTAATTAAGTAAGGCTGTAAAACTAATCAGTGTGCAGCATAATTCCATAATAATTCAGTTACCTCAGGATGGCGGTTTTCGAATGAAATTCTTTCCGGCTGCATGCAAAAACCACACTCTGTAAAAATGACTATTTAACTAGCATGAATTTTTCTCATTGATTTTCGATGCCCTAAAAGTACAATTATATTTCATGGAAAACATGTATAAGAATATTCATTATTTTTCTCATTCAGTAGCAAATTACGTCTTCCTCCAATTTTATACTCAAAGAAGGGATATAATTCGGTTTTCAAAAACTTTTCCAATTCCCGAATAATTTTTAGCTCTACCTGCCGTTATACTTGCATTCAGGGTTTCCAAACTACAAGCCGCATATTTTCTGCGTACGAAAAACCGTAACTTTCTCTACGGCATTCAGAGGAGATCATATGGGGTTCATAAAATTTAGCAGTGGATTTGAGCCTTACTGTTAACTTTACAACCCACATAGGTAAATGCAGAGACATGACGTTTTATGAACGGCCATTTCATGGTATTAAAAAAATCTCACAATTAGAAACTAAATTATACCCTTCCTTCGTGTATAAAATTGAAGGAAGACGTAATTTCCTACCGAATGAGTAGAATAATGAATATTTTTATGCATGTTTTCCATGAAATATAATTGACTTTTTAAGGGCATTGAAAATCAATACGGAAAATGCATGCTAGTTAAGCAGTCATTTTTTACAGAGTGTAATTCCCGCATGCAGCCGAAAATAAGTTTGTTCGAAAGCCGGCATCATGAGGTAGCTGAATTGTGATAGAATTGTGCTGCAAGATGATTGGTTTTACAACCCTACTTAATCAATATTTTCGAAACGAAAACGCATTTCGGAATTTCGGTTGACATTTCATGAGTTAGCCCACCTACTGTAAAGGCCACTGGGTCCAACGAATTAACCGTCGCAGTGTAGTTTGTTGACCAGCAACCGCTAGCAAATTAGTTCTTATTGCTACTGAGGAGTTTCGGCCGAACCTGTTCATAGCTAGAGGGCAGAAACTCAATGGCTACGGGACTTCCTTAGTTGCGGCTCCCTCGTGATTCTAGGCCGTTTGAGGCAACGGACGCGTCCAAACCCCGCCAATATTTCGGGCGGTAAATGAGTAAACTGGTCTTTTAAGAGAAAGGAGGAAGCGTGCCATAACTGATGAAGTTTGAGGACTCTTCTCGACCCGACAATCTAGAGTCTGGCCATGGAAACAGCATCTGGAATAATGTAGACGTCACCGGCTCCCATGGACTCGGTCTGCGCGTCATCAGTGTGTCAGACGCTGACAGACACCTACATCTCTAATACAGCGGTTCACTGACTTCTCCAGTTTAAGCATTTTTGAAACCGCTCGTAACGAACGGACCCAGGACTTGCTAAGACGTCCGGAACCTGTGACAGGAACAGGTCCAGACTTACGTCTCAATTCCCCAATTTTTTTGGTATGCGCTTCAATTCTGACGCCACCAACATGCTGATATGAGCTTTCTAAGAGGAACTTCAGAACTATGTCCCACCATGTGCCTTTCCTACAGCTGCGAAAGGCTAGACCTCTGGGATCAAGAAACACAACAAGCCTACCAGATGAGCTCTTTAATTCGTAATCCATGGTGGCTCACGGGAACTAGTAATCCGATGTAACTTAAGCATAATACCCACAAGCTCCACGTAACCTTGTGGGGTCAATGAGTATAAAGGACCATAACTCCTTCAGAGTGGCATCTGAGAAGTCCACTAAAAGCTATGGCATCCGACAACGAAGATTTATTCGAAAAAATTGATGTTAAGTTGATACATGGTTTTCTAGCTTTGTCCTGATATCAAAGTGTGAAGAATCTTCCCAAAAATTAATGAAACGAAATGCATTTCTCACAATCTCACTGAATACATAGGCCTAAAGAGTTCGAAATTTCAGTCTCTTCGGAAGCCTGTTTGAACATGGGCTCAGTCTAGTAATAAATGCTAGTTCCAGGTTTCTTGGTCCTGCCTACACAGCGCATCGATTGTTCAAAAACCTTTTCGATAATTCAGAGTCTGCGGATGTTTCTCTTACCCTATAGTAGGATGAAAATGCCGAGAAGTGTGTTTTCAATGAATATACATGCTTAAATGCATGAAAATCACGATGGTACGAAGACACAGGAATAAAACCCTCCCCCCTTCACACCCCCCTGGCAAACGGATGGCTTTGCGCGAAATTCCTGTTCACAAGTCTACTCAAAACCCTAATCCTGAACTCTATGTAGATCAGCACGGAGTCCTGGTAATAGGGTGGTCCTACTCCCTTGTTTTTTCGCCAGGGCTTAGACCGAAATATTCCGTTTTTACTTTTAAAAAATATGTAAATACGTGTGTTTCTGCAGAAAAATCCGACATGCTAATTTATCAGGCTTTTTTAAATGCCAAGAGCCTATGCCAGCCGTAAAACCCACTATGATTATGTATCCTTTAAGTTGTAGTGTTCGTTTTTTGTTAGATATGAGATTTTCATATTGATGGGACAACCCTCGCTCGAAAACCGGCAGTTCAGGGTATATCATTGAGTTTAAAAATATAATTATTAATTGTCATCCTTAAAAAAACTTTTAAAGTAATACTCAATGTCCGTTTATGTATTTCGGCCAAAGCTTCGTTAGGTTCGCAGCCTACGATAGGCCCGTTATTGCTTCAATGAGGCCATTGCATTTCGTCCAATGGGGCATAATGTAAGCCAGGGTGTTGAGACAGTAGAGGTCGAAGCGCCGCAGAAGAGCACAAGTCGACCCTTCTGTTTTCACCACCTTCGAGTGTCTGGTTGAACGCCCGCAGATCACGGCAAGCAAGTGCGCGCCCCGTGTTCGCCGCCGTGACCTTGATGAGGAGACGGTGCGTCCTTGAGCGCCTCATGGTCATGGCCACTGTAGGGCAAGTAAACAAAGCAGGCGTCGCTAGCCCGCCACCAGATTCGCGGAAAATTATTTACGTGCGCGAAAGACGCAATCGTGGCACTCACACGCTCTATTGCTGCTGCGTTTGGCTGATCATCGAAAAAATGAAGAAAACAAGAAAGTGTTGGGCACTCGTTTTGACAGAACTGAGACCGATCGGGCATTAGCACCTTGCGTTTGTTTGGCCAAGCTTTTGAGGGAGAGACAGCGGCGGATAGGGATCTGTATGCCGTCAGGTGGTCAGCAGGTCGTACGCTCTCATATGCACTATAAGGCCCAAACTACTGTTCGGCTCGTTATCGACTCAAGCAATTATTTTACAACTGTGGATTTGGGGGCAATTAGTAGTTTATATTGACCCAACTGTGAAAAACTCGGCGCCTCGGTGGGATTCGAACCCTCGCAGTAAGGGGAAGGCTTTAGTACAGCCAAAGTTTTAACCACTTGAGCTACGAGGCCCCGTCGGACGACGCAAGTTTAATCCGGCTGTACTAAAGCCTTCCCCTTACTGCGCGGGATCGAATCCCACCGAGGCACCGAGTTTTTCACAGTTGGGTCAATATAAATTATTTAAAAACTGCTAAAATATCTAAGAATTACGTGAGCCTGGTAGTCATCTGGTGGATTATATGTGAATTACTTAGGAAATCCTGTTTGGACAGTCAACTTACTGTATCAGATTTGGTGGATTCCAGACCTTGCAGTAGGTTGGGCGTGTAACTTCACCCAAATGTGATTAAGCTCGAGTCGTCCGGCGGGGCCTCGTAACTCGAGTGGTTAGAGCGTTGGCCGTACTAAAGCCTTCCCCTTACTGCTACATTTTAACTCAGAAGCTTAATTCCATTCGCTCCCAAAGAGCCTCCCCTAGATGGAAACTCGTAGCCCTCTCAACGCAGAAGTCAGATAATTTGGTTCCACTACAGTTACCAACCAGCCACTCTAGTAAATGGATGGGTGTGGTAGAGGGGCGCTCGCCGATCGTTCTTACGGAATTCACTCGTCCCGTTGTGCCTTATGGGCTCCCTCTCTTTCGAGATCGAACGATGCTTACGAAAGCTTCCCTCCAGCAAAATCATCGACTTATCTCAACTGACATCCCAAACACTACGGATACACCAGAGCCCCGAATGCCCTGACAGCACTCAGCCCATACGGAAATGGCAAATCAGAGGCCCTGGTGAATACGGGGAAGTTTTCGGCAGGAGTTGATAACGCGCCACGGTCTCAACGGTCCTTCACGAGAGCACCCCAATCGTCCTACGATCAAAGTTAGTGATTTTAACGATAGCGCAAGGGGGTCTCAAAATTCTCCACGCAGAATATCTTCCTAGGAGGCGAACAACTGTTGTTTGTTTAAATACACAGTGGCCAGTATCGGGGTCTTCGCCTAAACCCGCAGAAAATGTGGAACAAGCGCGCTGGATGACGTGGCGTATGGCCTGTTTTTAGCGCTTGTTACACGCCTGTAACAGCTCTGTGTGGGTCTAACGCAGTCCGTTTTTAGGCTTTCTTGCCGGTCGTTTCAAATCTCACTGCGCAAACTACCAAAAACTGGTAGTTGCTGCCGTACACTGTGGCGTAATCCATCGTTCAGCCTTATAGCCCTTCCCTCTTGTCACTTTCTTTGACGACTATAATTTTGCCATTAATGTTACCGCTCACTGAACTAAGTTATGCCTGCTTTCAAAAAATACGCTTACTTTCGTGTTGAAGAGGCAGGTAGAGTAACCTTATGTTCGCAAATGTGATGGTTCAAAGTAGGAGGAGGAGGAGGAGGAGGAGGAGGAGGAGGAGGTGTAGTTGCTCGTCGGAACAGAGTTGGCAAGTTGCTGGCGTTTCCGAGAACTTGGTAGGCTCTGCATGGCCGCAGCCTTCAATCCCGAAAATTGACCGGAATTTCAGTTGGCTAGCCGAATTATTCGGCCTTCAACTGATCTATTTCTATCTTCTTTTGCTATCTTAGCATACTGGTAGATTTTTTGGGGAAAATTGGGGACGCTTGGCAGTTGCTTGAGTTACGCGTTGTCACCTCGATGGCAGATGGTTGGAAATACTTTCCCTTCGGGTGAATTTGTCGCGGAGTCATGTGTGCTCGACTTTTAAAAGTTCTGTGTTATCATCATGTGCTGGTATTTACTCGTGTAGTGCTGCAGGATTTCATAAGCTGCCGGAAGGTCTAGATGCCTGTTAATAGAGGTAGCATCCGAATACCACGCCACAAATGTGAGTCGTTCTGTTCCTGAGGTGTCTTGACCTACAGTGAGTGACCGATCACATTAAATGTTGGCCGAGATTCCGGAATGCGTTTTCGATCAAGAAGGATTACTTAGGTGGAGTTGTAATAATGACTACTACATGGCAAAATCTTATAATATTTTGGACTCGCCAAGATGTCGGCTTTTCAATGCACTTCTTTGCGATCGTCTGTAGAAACTGAACTCGGAAAAAATGACTACCTAGGCAGCATGTGTGTTTTACATTGATTTGCGATGGTCTTATAAACTCAGATATATTTTATGGAAAGCGAACAGAAAAATATGCTTCCTCTTATTCTATGGTAGGAAACTACGTTATTTTCGTACGTTATACTCGAAGAAAGGACGCCTTTCAGTTTTAAGAAGGTTTCGAATTATGAGATTTTTTGGGACCATGCAATATCCATTCATACAGCATCGTACCTGTTGGTTTACCAATGCTCCTGATTAAATGTGCAACATAGTTCGCAGCCATTTCAAAATTTTACGAAATTCCTATGGTATTTCCTTAAAGGCATAGCTGAATATACGAGTTTCCTTACGCGGAAGGCGTACATCTTGTAGACTGAAATCGCTGAACGTTAATGCAACGGCCGATCAGGGTCAAAATTATTCGGAATTGAGAAACTTTTTCAAAACCTAACCCTTCTTCGGGCATAAAATGTGAAGACGACGGGATCTTCTACCAAATGAAATAAAGAATACTAATTTATGTGCATATTTTCTATAAAGTATATTTGAATTTTTAACACCATTGAAAATCAATGTGAAAATTGCATGCTGCTTAGGTAGTCATTTTCTTTACCGAGAGCGGCCTCTCTGCAGGAAGTCGGACAGAAGTGAATTCAAAAGCCGACACCCTGGCGAGTCTGGAACATTATAGGAGTTTGTCGCATGTTAATCATTATTGCGACGCTACCTAAGTAATCCTTCCAAATCGAAAGCGCATTTCAGAATTTCGACCAACATTGTATGAGATCGATCACTCGCTGTTTCTTGTCTTCTTGCTGAGGGCCCGCAGTCAGCACAGGCGATTTCATGGCGGGAAGTGAATGTTTACTTGCCTTCGTGAGATTGGGAAATCTTTGTTGCTTGCGAATCTGAGCATTAGACATGTGTCTATTGCGAGTAGAATTAGAAAGAGCAAAGTAGCCACAAGAATGCAGCGTGACGATAAGTTGCTCTTGAACTTGGGAAAATTTTTTTTGGCGCACTAAAAGAAAACGCGTTTTCATGTCGCTACATGCTATTGGTGGAAATGTGAAAAACCTTTTTCCCGCATTGTGCGTTGTTTGCCTGATTTCTGACTTTTTCTTTGTAAGTACTTGTATCCACATTCGACGCCTCACCTCGTATGCTGTGTTGTTACATGCAGATACCGATTGCTAGCACTTAAGAGGATGGGCATTGTTGGACCTTAGAAGCAGTCAGCTGGTTTGCCATTCATTACGCCATTCTACCAGCCGAACAAGCAGTACTTGACAGTCTTCAGTCTTGAAGAAGGACACACGATCGCTGGGACAAGAGCTTTTTTAGCCTGACGTTTCGGATTCCTACTCAAATTCATCATCAGAGACAAAAAGCAGAAATGGGTGGTTGTTGCACAAGGGGCTGCGGAATTTATAGGATGCAGTAGCTATGCTACCGCATACCTATGAACATTCCCGACTCCCCCCCCCCCCTTCATCCGGGATCGTCGCACTTGGTGTGATCATTGCTTGATGGCCGACATTCTAATCGATAATTGTTGCAATTTCATCACGCGCGTTGGACGTTGGCGTGATGATTGCTCGAACATCTGACGCACCGACCCCGGTGTTGGGAAAAGTGTTCACCTCTGCCCTCCCCGCATGGCTTGTTACTCCGCCTAAGCGAAGTTTCAGCACGAAGCATGGAATGGGAAGCTCGTTGCACTTGTTGATGGACTGGGGGCCAGTAAGCCATGATTCCAGTAGCTCCCGGCTCACGCGGTTGTCACCTCTTGCGAGAATTTCGGCCTCATCGAATTTGAATGTGTGGCCGGATCTCGTCGAATGAGCCGCAACTTGAGAGCTGGCGACATTTCTGCGCACCGCTGCCGCGTGTTCGGCCATTCTCGTTAGGAGCTGTCTTCCGGTTTCTCCGACGTAGTTGCTTTGTCCGCAACTGCACCAGATCCGATAAACGACTCCAGACGTTTCTAGTCGTGGCAGTGGGTCTTTCGGTTTCATGACCAGACGCCTGACGGTTGCCTCCGGCCTGTGTGCAACTCCAACCCCAAGTGGTGCGAGAAGGCGGCCGACAGCATCCGAAACGTTCTTGACATACGGAAGTGCCCGCCAAGATTTGGTGTCCGTGCGGTTAGGCCTTTCTTCCCTTTTGCGCATGCACCGGTCGACGAAGTTGCGCGGGTAGTCTTCAGTCTGAATACGCGATTCTTAAGCGAGTATAGACGTGGCCTCTAGAATGGGCCACACCGCAGAAGCGCTGAGCCAACACAGGGGCTACAATAGATTCCGGCAAGCGTTGTCAGGAATGCGCACCCCTAGCAAATGCCACCTTTGGAGTGTGTTGGCAGTCTCACACAGCGCCAATTGGAACCAGAACCGTCTTGCTTTTTTTCTGGCTGTTTAAAATCCTAGTCAGTGTCTGCTGTGGACCAGGGAGTATGGCGGTACGCCTAGGTGCGGATTTGCGTCGATCAGCGTCCTCTGGCGCCTCTGATCTTCTGGACTCTCTCTCGTGACACCGGAACCATGTGGGGGGGGGGGCGGAAAGAGTGCTGTAAATGCGGCGCAAGTATACTATCCTTTTAAATAAATTCACGCGCCAGTCGTCGTCGTTCCTGTTTTGACCTTGCTAGAGGGCTTACGATGGGCATCTTCAGAAATGACAGTCGAAATGCGTTTGTTTGCCGTGACGGACGCTGGCATGCAAAGGAGCATGGACATCTTCACCTACAGCTGCGCCATTTCGGATGCAAAATCGACACAGGCAAAGCGGCAGTCATGTCTCTATCGCCACCCAGTACTGCATACAATGTTCTTCTCATCCGCGTCAGCGGTATCCAGATGAGGGCCGCGGACAACTTCACCTACTTAGACAGCACGCTGTCGCACTGCATCAAAATTGAAGACGAGGTGGTCCACGGAGACTCCAAAGGCAGTCTAATCTTCGGTTAGCTGCAAAATTCCGTATGGGATCACCAGGGTACCCCCCTTAATGCCAAACTGAGGATGTACAAAGCAGTCAGCTTGACGATGTTGTTGTCTCGTGAGGAAAGCTGAACAGTCTACGCGAAGCAAGCGCACTCATGAAAACCTGCGGTAGATCACCGCAGACACGACCACGCCACCACATATTCCCCATTAGCACATGTGTCGCACATGAACACCTCCAAAACCCCACATCACCGACATACTTTAGATAGGCGGGAAGTGTGTTCCTCGGCTCACTTTCATGTGGCTCCTCCTCTGCAGGTGAAATTCGGGCGTTACACCTCCTGGTGTGTGCATGTGTGTGTGTGTGTGTGTGTGTGTGTGTGTGTGTGTGTGTGTGTGTGTGTGGGGGGGGGGGGACAGGTCGTGTGTGTGGCAAGCGCAGACGGACAGTTCTCAGCTCTGTCAATCACCTCTCACAATCTCAGCATCAGATGGTTGGCCGGCTCGGACATCCGACCTTAGCAGGGGATGGGGTAGAGCGAATTAGTCTTGAAGAGGGAGACACGATCGCCGGGACAAGAGCTTTATTAGCCTGACGTTTCGGATTCCTACTCGAATCCATTATCAGAGACAAAAAAGCAGAAACGGGTGGTTGCTGCACAAGGGGCTGCGGTATTTATAGGATGTAGTAGCCATGCTACCGCATACCTATGAATATTCACGCCCCCCCCCTTTATCAGGGATCGTTGCACGTGGCATGATGGCCGACATTCGAATCGATAATTGCTGCAATTTCACCACATGCTTTGGATATTGGCGTGATGATTGCTCGACCATCTGACGCACCGACCCCGGTGTTGGGAAAAGTGTTCACCTCTGCGCTCCCCGCATGGCTTGTTACTCCGCCTAGGCGAAGTTTCAGCGGGGAGTATGGAGTGTGAAGAGCGAATTAGGTCAACCCTCTGCGCAATAAACAATCTGACGCTCTCAAAGCTGCCACGGTGTGCTGAAACCGTGGCCCGCAAGGCTGCCAAGTGGGGGGATCACTCAGACATCACAGTCAGTCCAATGTGTGGGTGTGTTTGGGTGGAGTACTGGATTGGTGGACTGAGTCAGACTACAATGGCTCCTTCTTAATGCGGTCTTTAGGGCACTCCCACCCAGTGGGATCCGACTCGTCCCCTCTGCTCTTTTGTGCATAATCCTGGCCAAGTGGCCCTTCCCGTTGAACGACAGATGTCAGAACTCACGGGTTGCTTGATATGATCGCCTACCTTGAGTTTCACTTTTCATCTATCTTGAAATCCCAAGGCGCAACAGATCATTGGATCCACCGTGTGCGTGCCGCCCTCCTTCGATCCTGGGAGTCGACGAAAATGTCAAGCCCAGATTACCTGAAGACAACCCTTCAACAAGGCTGAGATGGCCTGTGCACTGGAAATGCAAAGGACTCGTGAATGCTCGATCGATTTGGCCCACACTCTCCCCTCCAAACTTGCCTCTTCAGCCGCAATTACGGCAAATTCAAATGCAGTCACCTAGAAGCATAACTGGCAAACGGCGCCCCAGCCAACGGGTGTAAATACAAACCAATGTAGTCGTCGTTACTTGTAGATTTGACCTTTCCGACGGCTGTATAATTTGTGGATCCAAAGACAGATCGCTGCTGTGACACCCGGACATCTTTCGTCTGACAAGTTTCTCTGACGTCCAAAGAGGTCATCGCGATCGCCATTTCAGTGGACGATCACAATCGTTAAGAATATCGTGTCGTGACTGCCCATAGACTCGGCCACGTATCAAAAGAATTTGTCATAGAGACTACCTCTCTAGAACCCTGTTCTGGCTGTGATACCGTCGTGGCGACTGGGCATACAAACGAACTAACCTCTGGCTTAGGGATCTACGGCCTACACATCACGTTGGTCGGTAACGCATTGTAGGTTGGTTGCAACACTTGCAACATGGAAAGGCGATTCACTCGGCGCATACACCGGTGGGCGGAGTGAATGGGTCTTCTTCGAAGCCAGGACGAAGAGAACCAAGTGACGGCACGTTGACATGACATGGCTAAAATGAACTGACATCAGGTGGGTTAGGTTTTTGAACAAAAAAAAGTACTGGAGAGGACGTCCGAAAAACGATCCTAGTGGCTGTTTGGGATCTGCTGTATTTAAAACTCCCAAACAAATGCACAAATGCGGTCCATACTGCGGTCTCCGCACAGCAGCATTACCGACAAAGACAGGGGAGGCTGGAATGGCCATTTCTGGCTTATCAGCCATCGTCAGCGTTGGACTTCTAACCAACAGGTCGCAGGATCGAGTCCCAAATGCTGCACACCTCGGGGTTGGATATGGCTGGCTGATGACGGCCAATAAGTCAGAAATGGCCATTTCAGCCTCCCCTGTCATTGTCGGTAACGATACCCCGCCCATATTACGCGTCTACATACAGGTGTTGGCGGGGCTCGAGAGAGAAAGCCCCGATGGCACAACGTGATGAGTGAGTTCCGTAGTGCAACCGATGTGCGCCCCTCTACTATTGTATATACCCGACCACGAGCCCGTGGCTCAGCATTTAAAGCGTTGGACTTCTGATAAACAGATCGCGAGATCGAGCCCCAGGTGCTACACACCTTTGGATTGGGCACGGCTGGCTGACGACGGTTAATAAGCCAGAAATGACCATTTCAGTCTCCCTTGTCTTTGTTGGCAAGCTTAATGTGTTAATGCTATTCAAAACTGGAACCCGAAAGTCTGACGACGCGTAGCCTTCATGAGAGGCACATTTATGTCCGTCTGAACTTCGAATCCTGACTTGGACTCATGGGAAATCATGGAAGTCAGCTTCCATCTCACTCTCTATGGCACTGTTTTGGTAGACACGGTGCGGCGACCGCTCTCTCGCAATAAGCGAATTATGTGGTGAAAAAGACGCCTGACGACCGAGCAAATGCACACAAACCTCAAGTTTTGCAATCCATACCGCGGTCTCCGCACAGAAACACGAAAAATAGGCAGAATGGCATTACCGACAGCTGGAATTACCGTCGTCGTGGAAACGATCGATGAGCACCCCTCTACCATTGTATATTCCTGATCGTAACCGACAACGAGCCCGTGGCTCAGTGGTTAGAGGCGTTGGACTTTCAACCAGCAGGTCGCGCTGTCGAGCCCCAGATGCTGCACACTTCGAGGTGGAGTATGGCTGGTTGACGACGGCTAATGAGCCAGAAATGGCCATTCCAGTCTCCCTTGTCTTTTTGGTAATGTTAATGCTCTTCAGTCGTGAAATCCAAAGTCTGACGAAGCCCAGCCCTCATCGGCGACACATTGATGTCCGCCGTCTGTCTGGAATTCGAATCTCCGACCCGGACTCACGAGAAATCGAAATCCCGATGCAAGTCAGCTTGCATCTTGCGGTCAAGCTACTCTTGTAGCAGACACGGTGCGGCCACCGCCAGTTAATGGTAGATTGGGTTACGTACGACTGCCTATCGTTCCTGTATACTTGCCAACATCCACTGCCGATCAGAGTAAGAATGAAACATTGTACTGCAAGGACTGAGTGAAATACTCTCTCACCGTAATCTGCTGGATGTTTCCGGAGACTGGAACAGCCAGATTGGGCCAGGCAGCTCCACAAACAGTATTGGCCTCGGCTCTCGATACGATGATGCTGAATGTTACGCTTTGTGACTAGGATCGCAGTCAGACGACAGTCGTGAAAATAAACATATTGATAACATTATAGGCAGAATAACATTACCGACAAAGACAAGGGAGACTGGAATGGCCATTTCTGGCTTATTAGCCGTCGTCAGCCAGCCATACCCAAGCCCGAAGTGTGGAACACCCGAGCCTCGAACTCGCGTCCCCTAACATTGTATATTCCCGATCGAAAACCCACAGGGCAACGGGCTCGTGGCCCGGTGAAAAGAGGCGTTGACCTCTAAACCAACAGGTCGCGAGTTCGAGGCTCGGGTGTTCCACACTTCGGGCTTGGGTATGGCTGGCTGACGACGGCTAATAAGCCAGAAATGGCCATTCCAGTCTCCCTTGTCTTTGTCGGTAATGTTATTCTGCCTATGTATCATGCGCCGCTGTGCGGCTGCTGGTTGGGCTCGAGAGAGAGCTCTTAAGGCACAACGGAACGAGTGAGTTCCGTATGAATGATCGGTGAGCGCCCCCTACCACTGATAACATTATATTTAGCTACAGGTTTCGCAGCTGGATTCATGATAGTAGGTCGATGTTGGTGCCGAAATCAGCAAACCCTGCAATTTCACTCGCTACCCACTTCCAAAATGTCTCGTCTAGGGCGCCATTACATCACAAATGTACGACAATCCAGCACAACGGAGGCTCTGAGCACAGAAATCCGGTCTCCTCTGTGCCGAGTTCAAGCGTCGGCGTGACCACTTCGAGCACCTCCTCAACTACGCTGAACAAACTGTCGCCCCATCCGCTCCGCATTTGATTGCTTTTATGCAACCCCTATCCTCGGGAAGATATGACAAAATACAGGGACTGCGTAACGACAAAACGTCCGGGGGGACCGTATTGAGACCCAAGTTTGTCTTAGGTAGCTACTGGCGCCCTGGTTCCATGAGGTGACCCAGCAGGCGTGGGGAGATGAGTTCACTTAAAATGGCAGAGGCTGCACCACCCACGTACTGCCCCACGAGGGGAGGTAAGACAAAACGTAAGAACCACGAGCACACACTTCACTGGCCTTTCTGCAAACGTCCGCACTGTTCCCATTCTCGGCCAGAGTCCCCCAAAGGACAGCAGATGATTTTCGCGGCGTCGAATTTGCACCCTGGCGCGTTTACACACCCTGCCTACACTGACGGTGCCGCCCTGCCGTCGCAAGGCTACGAGGGCCTACAGAGTGTACAAGGCCGATAAGTCGGTCAGATTATCCATAATCGCAGGCAGGACCGCAGCTATCGAGCTGCATCCCTCTGGTTAACCGCTGTACGACCTGGACAGTTACGAATGCCCCGGTGCGTGGATGCCGCCAAAAAGATAAGACGGGTCGATCTCGCCGTCGAGTCTGCCGCTCGCAGGATTATCGCGATCTCCAGGTATGCGGGCCCGGCGCGGTATTCCCATCGTCAAAATGATCTGCGAGCGTCTGGCATCTATCCGGTCAGTCCAGAGCGGTCGCGAATGATGAGCAGCGCACACGAATAACTAGTGTAGACCCGATGAGTTTGACCATCTGCCTAACAATCGTCCTTCGGGTGGTATACACTGACATAGTTGACAGTCCGCACTAGCTGCTACGCCGCAAGGATCTCGGGACATCCAAGACAGCCGAGGTACGTTCCTAGTCGCCCGCCGCACTTTGTAGTGGATGACATCCCAAATATCCACTTCAGCTGTATAGTCGGCATGCTAGTAGCTAACTCGAATCTAGTTACTGTGGCTTATCTTCCTACCCGTGCACAATAGACGAAGGCAGTAAGACGACATAACTGCAAGCAAAAAGATATTTATAACCGATTAGAAAAGATCACGTGAACTGTACATAAGGGCTTGAGGGTGCTGCAGAATAAATGTTGCTGCTGCCTCTGCCAGGTGTAAGAGAAGAACGGCAGATAATTAATGTGCAAAATAAATGAGTAACTGACCCGACACCAAGATACTACAAAGGAATCTCTGGAAATATAGGGGCATCGTCCGGAGCAAATGTATTATGTTGGATAGGCTGATCAAAAAAGCAAAGATCCTCTTCCACAGAAAGGGAGTCGGCGACTGGGGGGAGATCCAACTCATCAATGTACTCCATGGATGCAGTAGACGACGAGTGTTGCATAGTGCGTGATGAGATCACATCGTCGTCAGGGGTGGGGAGACACGAACTGAGGTCGTAGTCATTTTTGAAAACCGTCCCGATGCGCGGTAGAACAGTTGTTTTCGGCGGGGCTGTTTGGGCGGAACTGACAGGAGGGGAAACAAAGACCGGCTGAGACTCAGCTGGACGAGAGGACACCGGCGGCAAAGAATGACGGGTGGACACTGAGCTGTAACTTCTGGTTGACCGCGATGACGGCATGGGAGGTGCAACATAAGAGTTATATGGAGGGGGACTGGAGAGACCTTCGTGATAGTTCTTTGGCCGAAGGAATGCCAACTGATAGTCTCCAAGAGCTGCGCGTTGGGCTGGTGTGGTTTCATAACTGCCATCAATCGAACGTGCTCTATAAAAGGAAAATGAGGTAACCGAGATATAAAAGAGGACAAAACGAGGTACTGACTGGCAAAAACGACTAGAAGATAATGCCAGACAATTCAGGACTTACGGGAAGCGAGAATTCGGGTCATAAGATAACCTATGATTCAGTCGCAACTAGATCGGAAATTGGGCCTATTCTGGACAAAAGTCCAAAAACAGGAGAGTCTGCTAGTCGACTAGGACGCCTGTGCCCAGAAGGCCCTTAGCAATAAGTGTCAATAAAAACCCTTCTTGTAAGTCAGAAACAGGTGCTGAACGCTGCTGACCTACATTTTGGCCCCAAAGAATGTAAATCTCAAAAGCCGTCTACCTCTTTAAATACAAAAACACGGATTTCGATGGCCGTTGTCTGTCCGAGTGCTCAACATCGTGCGCATTTTCAAACCATTGACAAAAGGTGCATGTGGACTTACGCTTTGTCATGCTTTAGAAGGTTGTCGACGATGTTGACCACTTTGCGGTATGTCTCTGTGATGGAAGGATACGCAGGGCGAGCCGGCACGGGGAGTCCAACACGCAAAAACTCCTTCTCGATCCTCTTGATTTCGGCCAAAGTCCTCTCAAACAACTGTAGGTTATGATTCTCCTCGCGTACGACGTGGTAAGCAATCTGCAGGACTTGCGGGTAGGACAACTTGTCAATCGACTTGGGAGCATTACCGGGACCCAAATGGCGTAGGTCCTCTTGTGAAAAACTGCACCGAATAAGTTCGTAGATGACAGCAAGCTCTCTTCGACGGCTTCTCTCCTGTTCGTTGTGCTCATCGCGAGCACGCTTGTCAATACGTGACGACTGAGACCCGTCTTTACAGTCGGACTTGTCGTTCTGCTTTGAGGGGCGTACGGAAGGGCGCGACATGGAATCCCGCAGCCGTTTCGTCGGCGTAAAGTAATTGTCATCTGAATCACACTCGTGATCAGAGAACGGACTGCTTTGCAGGAAACTGGAGTTCCTTCGACGCTCCGCATGTGGAAACCTCTGTTTACGATTCCGCGAAGCCATTGAGTTGAAAAATATGTCTGACATCTGAATGATAATTAAGAGACCGGTGAAATTAAAGTACCTTGAACACTAACATTTCTGAAAGATGCCCTACGTAGGCCATTGTCAGTAAAATACCAACATTTACAATAAACCGGAGAAAGTCATAGATAACGACGCTAAGCCATACCGGGTAAATCTGCCAGCTTTTACACTCGCCAGAAACAGCCGTAGTGCAGAATTGATTTAAAGTGACGCATGTGTATAACGTTCAAGATTTGGTTCCTGACGTAGTGTCAAGACCTAATTCCGTGTGAAATCACTGTATAGACCACAAGAAGTCGTCAACATTAGAAGTTTATCAAACTATGGCCTTAAACTCTGGTATATATGGCGCAACTATCATTACCATCTCCTGTATTCGCAACTTTTACCTCTGAAGACCGCAGAAATCCGGCTGCACGGAGACTCAGTAACAATTGCGGGCGGTACACGGTGGGGAGCACCACACCTAATTGTGTCCAAAACAGGGTATGTGTGACCTTAAAAGTAGAAAACCGACGCGCGACGTAAAGCCCCAGTTTGCCTTTGGTCAGAAGGGCAGAGGACGCTGCTCGGCGTACTGCCCGCGTGACCGAAACCACCGAGAGGAGTGGAACGGCAACCTCACACACTGATATCACCCAAAATTCCACATGATATAGTAACTTGGGCTTCGAAGTGGCAAACCCCATAAGGCGTGACTCCACGCAAACACATTGCTGGCAATGAACGTACGACAGACTAACCAATGTCGTCAGTTTTTCGACCAGAAGCCACCCATCTCAGATGCCAATTGCACCGCAGTGGAGCGGGAAAAATCACGGAACAGCTAAGTGGGTAGGACCTGGTGAGAAGATGGGACAGTACAAGCTAACTAAGCCCATTTTGAGGGCCGTAGGCTGGCTGTCCAGTTTCGATGCCCAGAGTAGCGGGGTTAAGTCTTATAAAATTCCATAGAACGAAAATTAAATTTATCCAACACACGTAGGAAAGAACCAGAAATCGGCTCATAAAATTCGCACAATAGAAAAACGTGGTCACACTCACCTAAACCACGCCCAGCACGTGCCTATTGAAAAAATGCCAACGCGCCTGGTAAAACAACGGGCTGAGGTTAGGATGACTATAGACTGTGTATTCAGTTTCCCAAATTTTTCGCACCTTTTCAGGGGTCTTCTGATTGAAGTCTGGTTCAGGTAGACTTAGTAGCCAGGTTTTTTGTTGCAAGTGTGGACGAGGTGCTCACTTCTATCAGCCACTGTATCCATGCCCATCTCAGGTAATAATGATCTTGTCTTGAAATTGAAATATGACCGTTTGTGGGAAAACGTTAGGCGGAGTTGTTACCCCAACTCTGATTCGCAATGAAAAAAATATCTCGCAAGTCGCCTCTCAGAACTAAAGTCAGCATTTAGCCTCGTCGTTCGTGACAGTCGGACTACCGTGTCTGTCGACTCATTGCTTGAATTTAAGAGAGTAATCTGGTAACAGTCGCGTACTCTCTGCACTCTATTGTTAATTTAGACAAGAAAACAAAGTCGAGGAATCTCTAGAACTGTTCGTAGACGGTGAAATCAGTTTAAGAGGCCCTAATCCAGCAAAATCAATGTATGTAAACTGATTGTGCGGACAGCTAAATTCACAAGTCAGAGTAGGTCAATTTCTATAAGAGACAAAGCCCTCGCTCTTAAGCTTCTTACACCTGTCCAAAAATAATAAAAAAACAAGTTTGAAAACAGTGAGTATGGAAAGTGTGAGGTTGTTACTCCGGAAATGAAAGCCAAGTCTGTGAGCTCTTTGAAAAATTGCGGAGACTCCTTTCGATGTCAAGATTATCGTAGGCGATTTTAATTTGCCAGAAATTGACTGGCACAAACATACTTCCTCTCCTAAATTCCAGAAGCTTATTGACACCATTTACTTTTCGAACCTGACTCAATTAGTCCACTCTTCGACCAGAAACGATAGTGTTTTAGACTTAATTTTCACTAATGGCTCCTTCCCTCTATATATGGATCTCTATCATGACCTTTTCGCATGTGATCATGCATTAATTCGTTGTCGCCTTCCTTTTGCCATTTCCGTAAAGCCAACAGTACAACGTAGTATTTTTGACTTTGTTAATATTAACAAGGAATTAGTAAATAGCCTTACAAGCACTCTTGATTGGCACAATATCTTTTCAAATAATGACCTAAATTTTTTTAACAATTTATTACAATGCACAACAGAAGGTCTTCTCGACCTAATTCCACGGAAGACGTTCAAATCGAGTGCCACTTCCACCGCTGTTCCACACTTTCTTAAAAATAGACTTAAAAAGCTACAGAAGCAGCTTAAAGATCCTTCTGTGAGGTCATTATCAGTTCATCTAAGAATCGTCGAAATATTTGAATTAGCTTCGAAAATGAGACTTCCGCGAGACAGGCGTAGAGAGTTTTTAGCTATTAATGACGTGAATGCTTCCAAATCAGTTGCTCAGATCTTCCGTCAAAGATCATCAGCTAAGTCCCACCAAGTCATTCCGCCTTTGCTTAGTACCAACGATACCTTCATTACACATGAGTCAAGCAAAGCAGCAATGTTAAATTCTTTCTTTGCCAAACATTTCACCATCGAAACTGACCCAATCTCTTTAATTCCTCCGTTGTCTGATGCATCTCTCAGCATCAGTAATTTTTCTCCTGAAACTATTCAAAAACTGATAAGCCATCTTCCTAACTCTCACTCAGTAGGTACGGACAATATCCCAAACTCTTTGATAAAACAGCTAAGAGATTTTCCTCCTCTGCTTAGCAAAATCTTTTCAGTATTTCTCGTAAATGGCTTCTTCCCTGACTATTGGAAAACTTCTATTATTATTCCAGTATTTAAGTCTGGCTGTCGTTCTGACGTACAGAACTATCGAGGTGTCCATAAAACACCCTCTCTCGCCAAAATCTTTGAAAAAATTATTGCCACAAAAATTACCGAATTTTGCATAGCCAATCAAGTTATTAGTCCTTTCCAGCATGGTTTTTTACCAGATCGCTCTTGTGAAACATGTCATTCGTCGTTTCTCAATCTACTTATCTCTCTTCGTAATGATCACCTATCTGTTGTCGTTATTTATTTTGATCTTAGTAAAGCCTTTGATAAAGTGCCACATAAAAGACTCTTGGTTAAATTGGAAGCTATGGGAATTCGCAGTCCACTAATAGACTTTCTCAGGTCATACCTGTCTAATCGTAAAGAAAAGGTTTTGGTGGGATCTTCACTTTCCAGTGAAAGTCCTATTGTGAGCGGTGTCCTACAAGGCATCGTTTTAGGTCCTCTTTTGTTCTTGCTTTACGTAAATGATATCTCGGCGGCAGGTAAGCATTCGCAATCATTCATTTATGCAGATGATCTCAAATGTGTATATTGTTTCCATAAATCTACGAGTCTTCATTGCCTGGATTAAATCCATGCTGACTTGCTTGCTCTCTCAGCTTGGAGTTCAAAATGGCTAATGGAATTCTCTCCTTCTAAATGTCGCTATGTGTTTTGGGCCTGACAGACTACCCCAACCAGTGATCTTTCAAGGCACACATATGACTGAATGTACAACCATCAAGGATTTAGGTTTAAGCTACACTAGTAATCTTGATCTCTCGCCACACGCTGACAGAATTACAGCCAAAGCGGCCCAGATTTGTGGCTTTATTTCTTACAATTTCTATCTTACTGAAATTGAATTAAGGCTCTATCGTATGTTTGTACTTCCCATTCTCGAGTATTGTTGCCCATTCTTTGGTTTGATGAATGAGGCTAGTCGTTTTAAAATTAAAAATGTTCAAAGACGTTTTTCTAAAAAAAACTTCAGATAAGGAACATCCCAATATCTCCGCCTCAGATAGATGCCAGCTAATTAACCTAAAATTTTTATGGGTTCGAAGACTAGAAGCAGGTTTCTGTCTCCTCTTTCGCATTAATCATAGTTCAGGATTTCAGCACCCACCCCTAGTGGTCGCCCATACAATCTTCGCAACTCATCCTTGATTATATTTCCTCCAGCGTCCTCCACCTCTAAGCGCTCCCTTTTTTTCGCTTTTAGATATACTTTCCTCTGGAATACCCTTCCAATAAATATAAGATTTTCAGATAATCTACATACCTTTAAGAGTAGGCTACGCCTTTATCGGAATACTGACTCGATCAAACTTTTATTTTCCTCATCCTTCCCAGACAATTTTCTCTATGACTCTGAGAAATGGCCACCGGGAATTTAGTATGCCGCCATTAACTTTCCGTATCTGCTCACACTTCCTTCCTTTGTGAGTCGTATCGCTTCCTAAGATCCTTCACCAGAAATGTTAATTTTTCCAATTTTTTTCAGTTCATGCATCGTGCACTCACAGAATGAGCTCCATCGACGCTCTTGGCGAAACCTTCTGTATTCGCCATATACTAGTAGTCTGGTCGCATCTCCCTGCCCCATCCTCGGATGGACTCGGATGAATGTAACCGACCGCATCTGGGTTCCTATGGCCTCGAGACTGGTTTTCAAGTTCGCCACTTATTTGCCTTATTCAAGGCCACATACAGGCCAGTCCTGACCAACCCGCCTACTTACCCCTTCATGAAATCCGTTATCCAATGTCATATACAGCTGAAATTTATTTCTGTCCTGTCGATGTCCGATTATAATCCATTATATACCGCCACATGCAGGCCAGTCCTGCCCGCATTTTTCTGTTTCTATTTTTTTCGAGGGGTTTTTTTCTCCTGTAAAATCAATCCAGTCATTTTTAAATTTCCGTGTGGAGTTTTTTTTTCACCCCTCGCTAATCATTTTTCTTAACGAACTGCTATTTCAAAAACTATGAATTGCACTTTGTACAGATTTTGCCTACCTCATCTGAAATTCATGTGTAAATTTATTTCTACTTGCTTTTATGGTACCCCTATGGGTCTTTACTAAACAATTATAATTGTTATTATGTGTGGGACAGGTTATCGCGGCAGGCTAGGCCTAGAGTGAGACCCTGGCTACCATGACCTTCAGGATCGATCCCGAAAGGAAAGGGAAGACGGACGCAAATAGAGAAGATAATATATTCTCTACAGACTAACTGGGAAAGTAGTTGGAGGTAGTTGGCGGCCAGACGTGGTCACGTCCGTCGCCGGCTCAGCAGCGTCTCAAGTTACCAAAGAAATTTGTCCTAGCGTCTTAAGGTAGGGCACGTCTGACTAGGCCTTGAATCTAATTGGCCGGTTGGAGGGCCGATTGGGCGAATGCCAGACAGTCTTGGTGCGTACGTGCAAACTCTCGCAAAGGGCCCAGCGTTGAGACAGGCGCTCGGAGTAGGGCCACTAACTTTAATTTAAATTTAATTTATTATCAAATGCCAGTTTACAGGCATTGTCAACGGAAGCGATTAAACACAAATCCGACCAGCAGTGAAAAAAACTCCTGAAGAATAAAAATATAGTTGACGGTGGTTTTTATGGCTTGGAGAGTTCAGGAGAAAAAAACTGCTGACGGTAGATTTTCGACCGTCAAGAAGGGGGGGGGGGTTGCACGGTATCGGAGATTATCGGACGTCAAATTCCTTTCATGAAGTTGGGGATAGTCAAAGTAGAGGCGTTGAGGAACAGCTGGTGAGACCGGCCATAGTGTTCAGAGACCACAAACGCCATCGCTACGGTACAGTCGATCAGTAGATTCAGCACTCAAAATTTGAGGAAGCTTTTCTGAATGCAAAAATCGAGTAATAGTTCTCTAAAATAAAGGATTCTTTTGTAGATTTTTTACATTCGTGGGTAGTTTATTCCAAATAGCAATTGCATTTGCAGAAAAGGACCGACGAAATTTGACAGCACTTGCCAGAGGCAGAAATAAGAAGACCTCACGGTGACTGTTACGTCGTGGGTGGATATGATGTCTTAAAGAAGTGAGTGGGTTAAATGTGTGATTATATGAGAGTTTAAATAGCAAAAATAGCCCCTTTTGTAATCTACGGAACCATAAAGAATCAAGGCCCGTAAGCCGGCAACGTTCTTGGTAAGACAAATGTCGGTGTTCTGGGGTTAAAAGTCTCTTGGTAAAAAAGTGTTGAACGGATTCTATTTTCTTCCGCTCAGTAGCACGCATGAGGCTAAATGAAAACGAACAGTATTCCAGACCAGGTCTAACCTACATGTTGAAAAGGCGCATTCTGATGTCCCTAGTTTTAAAGTTTCGGAGGATAAACCCGGTCGTTCTGCGTGCTTTGGAGACTATCAAGGCACAGTGCTCCGAGAGATTAAGACTCTTGGAGTATGATATGCCCAGATCCTTAATAACCCTGGGCACATTTATGGAGTGACCTTCAAGATTTAGTTGAGGTTGGTGGTCGTCGCCAACCACCATGACTGAGCACTTATGCCAAGAAAGAGAAAGGCGCCATGTGCGGCACCACTGGGCGAAAGCCTGTAGATCGTTCTTTAGGAGCTCAAGCACGATGTCACGATCTGCCGGCTTATATCGATATGCAACTTTAAGATAATCGGCATACATGAAAGGCTTACCATTCTGAAATAAATCGGGTACATCATCAACGAAAAGGCAAACTAAAAGCGGGCCGAGTACACTACCCTGAATGACTCCACTCCTCACACGTGTGGGGTTGGAGATGGTATTGGAAATCTTAACTCGTTGTGTACGAGTGCCCAGGTAAGAGGATATAAAATTCAAAAGTTTGCCACCTATTCCGAAAGAGGGCAGTGTCACTACAAGGAAAACGGTGCGTCATGAAGGAAAATATTCATGAACCGACAGGAATCAAAATTTCTTCTGAGATATCGTGGAAAGCGGGTCTAAACACAGAAAGGGAAATTTTAATGAATAGGGTAATTCGGCGACAGCGTCCTAAATGTTCAGCGATTGATGTTCGTAGTGTCCGATTTATCCAGAAGTGGTACGCCATTGATGTATGTCGATGATTGGAAAGTTGGATATACATATAAGCTTGCAGATCGTGACATGATGCTCCAACTCCTAAAGAGTGGCCTATAAGCCTTTGCACACTGATGCCCCACATGGCGCCTTTCTATTTTTTGACATAAATACTCAGTCCTAGTGGTCGGCGATGACCACCAACCCCCCCTAAGTATCGTCAGTTACGACATAAATGTGCCTGAAATTATGAAGGATCTGGGTCTATCATACTCCAAGTGTCTTAATCTTTCGGAGCAGAACGACCGGGTTTGCCTTTCGAAATTTTAAAACTTGTGATACTAGACTGCGCCTTTAAAAATGTGCGTCATAATTCGCCTGGAATACTGTTCGTTTTTATGGGTGTTGCTGAGCGCAAGAAAAAAGAATCCGTTCAACATTTTCTTATTAACAGAGTTCTGACCTTAGACCGCCAATACTTTACCTACCAGGGACGTTGCGAGTTTACAGGCCTTGATCCCTTGCGGCTTCTTCGACTCCAAAGGGACTATTTTTTACTGTTGAAGATCATAAACAACCATACTTTTAACCCACTTACTATTTTAAAACCTCTTGATCCCCATCGACGTAATAGTCCCAGTGAGGTCTCTTTATTTCTTCCTCTGGCACCTTCCGTTAAATATCGTCATTTGTTTTCTGCGAACGCAATTGAAATCTGGAAAAAATTGCCCGGGAATTCAGAAATTCTGCAAATTTTTTTTAAGAAAACCATTACTCGTTTTTTTTTTTGCAGTCAGAAAATATCCCATATAATTTGGGTGCCGATTCCACCGATTTTATCTACCGTAGTGGAGGAGCTCGTGGTCTTTGATCCCCCGGTCCATTCCCCCACGGGCTATTTCTTCGGCCACCAGCGAACAACGGTTCTTAAATGCCTCTGCTTGGCCCAATCCAAATTTAATGAGAAGGGACTAACTGAAAATATGCGAAACAATGTTACCCATCCATTTCTGGACTATCGTCAATTCACGGGCAACAGTTTTTTTTTCTCCCGAACCATCCGAACTACAAGAACACCATCCTCTGTATTTAGCACTAAGGAGGTTTTTTAACTGTTTGCCCGATTCGTACTTTGTCTTTCTTGGGCATTGTCTGTAAAGTGGCATAAAATACAATGATTATTATAAAAGTGCGGAAGATAAAATGTTGACCAAGCCGATGTTAATATAGAGGCGCAGTTCCATCGCAAAAGCATAGACCATTTGACGATCTTATATCGATTCGCAGGTTGTTCTAAAGAAACACGAACATGGGAGCAACGAACAGAGAGCGCATACAGGTGGAGGTGACGGGAGGAAGTATAACCAGAGAAGAATTGCGGATGTTGTACGGACGAGAAACAAGGGTAAGGGTTAAAATTCGAGTAGGTTATGAACTATTATTAAAGCACAAAAGGAGACAGAAATCATCTTGCAGTCCACAAACTTATGGAAATTCTAGGTTATTTAGCTGGAGTCTATTGGGGAAGGAAGTATTTGAAGGTGTCGGACTTCAGAGTTTTCTACCAAACCGCCTATGGACACTTTCAAATTTAAAACCTAAGACTACTGAATGGGCAGCAATAATTTAGAAACATCCGATGTAGTCTTTACGTAATATCATGGTGGTAGGGACTATTAGAGATGGAGCCATTAATCCGGACAACCTTACACGTAATTCTGTAGGCGTGCTGCGAAAGGTCTGGAATAATCACAATAATAATATTACTCATATTAAATGTCACTTCACAAGCACCGTCAAGGAAAGATGCAGTACCGACCGAGTTAGCAGCAAAACACGCTCGAAGAACTACATGCAAGTGGTAGTGTTTTTGAATAGTTGATGTAGTTCAGGAGAAAAAACGGTGGCCCATGAAATGTTGTCAGCCCATAAGGGAAATGGTTAAAATCGCATCGAAAGTTTTCAGCCCCCATGCCTTTTAATGGAATTGTAACTCGAACACAAAACAGGATGCATGAGTGAACAGTTGCTTGTGTCGGCTGAGGAAATTGTCCATTGTGTTGCGGGCTGCAGACTCAGCGCCATTTCTCACAAGATGAGACCGGACATAGGAATCATAGATCGCGAACTCCACCACTACTGAAAACTACTTCAGTGAACTGAGCACCCAGCGATTGTGGGAGTTTTCCCGAATGCGGAAAAAGAGTGACAGCTCTCTTAAAAAACAATAAATTTGAAGAATTTTTGCATTCCTGGATGACGTTTTGCAGGCTTGCAACTGCGTTCGCAGAAAAGAACTGGCGATATTTAACGGTACGTGTCAAAAGAAAAAATAAGTTGGCCTCGCAATGACTGTTGCGTTGTGGGTGGTAAACATACTTCAAAGTAGTAAGCAGACGAAAAGTACGACTGTTTATGATCTTTAATAGTGGAAGGAGTCCCTTTTGTAATCACGGATTGCAATCCCCCAAAGTTCTTGGTACGTTACATTTCAGTGTTCCGAGATTTGAAATATATTGGTAAAAGAGGCCGGATGCGTTCTGTTTTATTCCGCTCGATAGCGCACACTAGGCAACATAAGGGCGAAGAGTATCCCAAGGCGGGTCTAACATACATTTTCTAAAGGCGCATTCTGACACTATTAGTTTTACAATTTTGGGGGACAAACCAGGTCATTCTGCGTGCTTTGGAGACAGTCAGGGCGTAGGACTTTGAAAAACGGAGACTCTTAGAGTACGATGCAGCCAGACCCTCAATAACTCAAACAAATTTATGTTGTGACTGTCAATACTTATTTGAGACACATGACTGTTGGCCAATAGACATAACTAACCATTTTTACAAAGAAAAGGAAAGTATCATGTACAGCACCACTGGGCAAAGTCTGAAGATTGCTCTTTAGGGGTCCGAGCATGATGTCCTGATTTTTCGGCTTATATTGGTATGCAATTTTCAAATCATCCGCATACGTAGATGGCTTATCATTCTGAAATAAAGCCGGTACAGCGTTGACAAATATGCAAAATAAGAGTGAACCAAGCACGTTACCCTGAATGACTCCACTCCTGGCGCATGTGAGATTGGATTAACCATTTAAAGTCTCAACACGTTGTATGCAAGAGCCCAGATAAGTAGATATTAAATTCGAAAGTTTACCACTTATTGCGAAGGAGAAAAGTTTCAAGAAAGAATGAACGTGGTCAGAATAAGCAAAAACTGGCAAAATCGAAATAGACTGCAGAAAGCGCGAAACAATGCTCGGTAGACTGAAGAACATGATTAAAGAAGGAGAGATAAAGCGTTTCACAAGACTGGATCTTGTGGAATCCATGCTAGTCAGCACTCCGTAATTTAGCCCCTGTTAAGTAACATATCATCCTATCTTCAGCCAATGATCTGAAACTACAAGAACGACGTTTATTGGTGGAAATTCGTCAAATGACGTAGATTCATTGTGTTTTGGGATAAGCAGAATGCGTGATTCCTTCCATAAATCGCGAGAGCTTTGGCTTTCGATAGGGAGATTAAACAACTTACACAGGAAGGACGTAAAAATCGCATTCACGCCCTCCCTCAAAATGCTGGTCGGGATACCATCAGGTCCAGGGTTATGAGATTGATGAAAACGCCAAATCGCTATGATCCTGCCCCAGAGGTCGAAAGCTGTAGCTTCACGAGTGGCACCTGCCCAAACATGGATGTCAGGAAGCAGTTCGATCGAATTTTTGATAAAAGTTAAGGAGATGGAAGCATTAAGACTACCAGCGGTCACCTTGGCGTCCATAACAGGATTTCCAAGAGCGTCTCAGAGGATGGAACGCTGTGGTTTTCTATGAGCTTTTAAGTTCCGAGAAAAGAGTTTCACGAAATTATACGGCGAAGGAGACCTCTTCGGTTAACTGTTTTCTACGGACAATCTCTTAGTCCGCTCAAAAATATGACAAATCGAAGACAGAGCGGAAAAGGCGTTTTACAGATGGAATCAACGAGAGAGAGCGCATCCTACGGCGAAAGGGCAAGGGGAGGTAAACCTCACTCCCTACCCTAATTATTGTCTTATTGAGAACGAGGTGAGAAATAAGCGGGTCGGAAACTTCGTGAAGTTTGGCGACGCAAACAATTTAATCCGAACTTAGGAGGAAATCAGCCTATTCATAGGAATTATGGTGGGTTACTACTTCACCGAATGGGCTGATTTGAAACCGAGGAAGAAGCTTTGATTTGGGGAGAAAATTTTATCAGCCTCGGGTTATAACGTAGAAACATCTGTTTCGTAATTTAGGCTCCCGCGTGGCCTAAAGATGACATTGACAAAGGCATGCAAACTCTGCAGAAAATCCGATTAAGTACGCACGATCCTCGGGTAGGAAAATCGGCAACCTGACTCCACATGCCAACGTCCACAGCCTCAAGTAAGTCTTCGAAGTTTCTGGAAGCGGAAGGCGGAGACCAGCGAATTTTAGAAAGATCGAAGTCACTCACAACCAATTGATATTAAAAGTTTAAACCGGCTACGCATGAAATGTCTGCGAGAGACAAAGGTCAAAATCCTCACTGGCGTCAGGTGGACGATAGACACAACCGACGAGTAAAGAATTCTTATTTTTAGGGCACGTCCAAGCTAGCAGCTACATTCTATCGCGGGAAAATGCGGAAGGCTCAGCGGTGGAAATGCAATTGTTTGTTTAACATAGATGCAAATTCCCCCACCATGGCCGTCATTACGATCATTTTGAATTAAAGTGTAACCTAGAAGAGAGAGTTTGAAACCAGTTACGGAACTGTTGCGCACGCCTCATTTGCTATAACAATAGACGGACAGTGGACGAACAACAGGGTCTGAAGCAAATATAGCTTATTTAGCAAGGATTTGGCATTTAGAACTAAAAGCTTAAGGGGACAGATTGTGTGTTTTTGAGGGAGGTCATCCAGTGGTTGACTATCTACGAAAAATGGGGATCGCATGCTTCTGTCTGGTTCTCCAGAAAATTTTATGACATTGAAGGCGTCGGCTGTGGTTGAAGAAGAGTAGGATGCAAGGAGGAAATGAGAGGCAGGAAAACTGGTCACTACCGCTAGTCAGCTGATTTTCTACAGGAAATCCATACGCAGGATATTGCAACGTATTCCCACCGAGAACACATTGAGGACCGGGTGGGTTTTTGACCTAATGTGAACATTTATATGAAGCCTCTACTATTAAAACGATCGTGCAGGGAACATGTTCGAAGGTGAGGGACGGATTGCTTCGATTGGAGCGGAAATATGAGCATATTTGCGGACGACATAAAAATCTGGAAAGTCATCCAGAATGCTGCCGATGAGACCAACTTCCAAGAAAATCTTTGTCGGTTGGACGAGTGGTCCCGCAGATGGCTCTTGTCCTTCAATTTGAACAAATGCACCATTCTGCGCCTCGGAAATCAGAGCCCTAGTACGCGGCAATACCATCTGAACGGAATGCCACTCCGAGAAGCAGAAACTCAGAAACACCACCTGCGGCATCTGCAAGTCACGACATAGTCAATTCCGTAGGGAGTTCGACTAATTTTAATGCTGACCTCTTTAAACACACCACCACGCCTGGTATAAACACGCCTCTATCGACTCCCTCAGCAACCCCTAGTAAGCCTAAGCATGTGCCTAAGTCAAAGGCAAATCCAATTGCTGTCACAGCCACTCGGACACCCAATAAATCCAGCACCAATATAAAATGTTTCCCTCCACAATCGGCGAACAGTGCCTCAAATACCCCGACTCAAAACGTAGCGGGTTCGCAACTGCCCCCAGCCCTCATATCGAGGCAGTTAGGCCGAATATGCCGATTTTCCCACCGTTTAATAGACCTCTTGTTCCAATGGAAACATTGCGTCCCCCACCTCCTAACTTGTTTCCTCCACGGCCGTTTTACCAATTTATTCCTCATGATAATGTCCATACTGAATCAGTTAGTTCGTCCGATCCTCAGTTTCGTCCCGGCGGGAATACGTTGCAGTATCTGCCCCGTGGATTTCCAACTGAAAATAAGTTAGCTAACAATAGTTACCAGTTTATCTGCCCGTCATTCCCTCCCCCAAGTCCTACCCCTCTTTATCCACGTCAGAATTTTTTGATGCCACAAAATTTTTGGCAGAACCGGATGGTTGCATCCGGACCGTTTGCTCCGTGGGCGACCCAGAACTGGACGATGTAGCCCACCTCCCTCAAAAACTAACAGCCTTTCCCTTCAAACTTTTTGTTTTAAATGCCAGATCCTTGCTTAATAAGATGCCTTTGCTTCAGACTCAGGTTTTCGTCCATTGTCCTGATATTGTTTTAGTAACTGAGACGTGGGCATCAGCCTCAGTAGCTGACTCCGAACTCTCTCTTCTAGGCTACAATTGCATTCGAAATGATCGCCAAGATAGCCGTGGTGGGGGCAGCTGCGTCTACGTTAAGCAAACACTTACATGTTTGCCGTTGGACTTCCCGCACTTTTCAGCGGTAGAAGGCAGCTGCTGGCTCCAGGTGGCACTAAAAAATAAGTTCTCCTTACTCGTTGGCTGCGTCTATCGCCCTCCCAACGCCAATGACAATTTTGATCGCTTACTCTCACAGGTATTTCATGCTGCGGCCGACTTAAGTTTTAAGTATCAACTGTTTGCGGGTGATTTTAATCTCCCTGAAGTCCGCTGGTCTCCGCCTTCAGGCCCCAGAAGGTTCGATGACTTTCTTGAGGCTGTGGATGTCGGGATGTGGACTCAGGTTGTTGATTTTCCCACCCGAGGCTCAAGTATACTTGACTTAATTTTCTGTAGAGGCTGCTTGCCATCGTCAGTGTCATCCCTAGGCCCACTCGGGGGCTCAGACCATGACATAGTTGTTTCAACGTTGGAATT
>CACRXP010000947.1:54099-80120 GCA_902702965.1 Spirometra erinaceieuropaei | reverse complement strand
CTGCCCGAGACGGTTGTTATGTCTCAATCTGTGGAGACATTTAAATGTCGCCTTGACAGATATATGCTGCAGCAACAAGCGGACTATGTGACTTTTTAACCATGTGACTAGTGACATATGTGAATCAATGTATGCATTCACTCAATGCTGTAATTTCTTCACATTTTTGCATGTATATAGATTTTTTATGTACAAATAGGGAGTTCAAGGGCGTAAGCCTATTTCCCTCAAATACACTGACACTGACACTGACACATCCCACTTTCGCCACCTCTTGAATACTCCAAGAACATATTGCTACTGCATGCGTGTCTAGTGGACAAAATATATATCAACTCGATATATACGTATATCCTAAAATAGGTATTTACTCCATATCTTCTCGATATGCAGTATGTGACCTACTTCATAAAACCTGATGACGGAAACTGATGTAAGAATTTTTGGATGTCCCAAACGATGCGCATTTTGTTTGCTCATCCAGCCCATCCAAGAAAATATCCTTTATTTATGCAGAAATTTTGTTCATGAAGTTGAGCGAAAATGGACGTTAAAAACATTTGGACAATTTCCTATGCTAATACTTGTCCTCGACTTTGGTGGCATATCTAAGCGTGCTTTACATTAAAAGGAGAATAGTTTACTCTCGAGAGCTCTACTCGACAGAACTTACCGAACTTGCGCATTGATTTTCTGTCCTAGGCAAACCGTGGGGATACGCTTGCTAGCTAGCTTTAAGGGTTGGTATGTTCGCCAGAAGTGATATACAATCAGAACAGCTTATCATTCCTGAATAACGTTGATATTCCTCATAAAGGCCCAAAACACCTTTTCAAAATGTCTCCAAGACACAAACCTATAAATGGATAAGGGCTCGGCCATCTCGATCTTGACTTCATTAAGGGAAATGGAACAGTATGGGGAGTGAAGTCGTTGTGATCCTTTAGAGTAATTGACGATATCGCATTGACCTGCAAATATTTTCCCTATTTTCCTTACAGACGAAACTCAGGACAAGGGCGATGTTTCGAAAGGTAATTTGGATGTACTGAGTGATAATGAAAACTCCTGGGTGTATCTTCAGAGGTTTGTCGGATATGAGATAAAACCCAATGTTATATGGAAATAATGAAACTTCGTTCATGATTCCCATGGTTTGCAATATGATGAAGAGGGAAATAACGAGGAAACAATGGCTATAGAAGGAGTACTAGAAAAATAAGAATCCCGGTATGCGTTAAAAATGGAAAGCAAAATAATGAGTGCCGTAAGGTGACATAAACATTTGAAAGATATTTTGATAAAGAGTGAAGTCGTTACGTGCCCGAAAATGTTTTGCAAATAAATCCTCATGGAGGAAAAACACGGGCGAAATTGTTGCACCGAGGAAGGCCGCTGTTTAATCTCTTGCAATGGAATTACAATGTCGCAGCACTTGCCTTGGATTTTAAACGCTGCGACTCCTAGAAAAAGTCTTTGGGTCTGGGGTGCATCCAGTACTCTTACGTCCGCTTGACTCCCAACAGACATGTGTTTTACTGGGCTATTATTTAGGAAGATGACCTGAATTGGTGTGTCGCTGTCTCCTACCTAGTCTTTGTAGATAATTTGCAGGTGCTTAAAGTGGTAAGTTCGAAATTATTCAATGCGTCCGTGTACATAACACAGCACACGCGCCCGTGGTTTATCAAAATTTTCGGAGTGTGTCCTCATCGCATACTGAACGCAGTGTAGCTGGGTGACTTACCCTATATCCATGATAGCATTTAGTCGCCAAGGGCTAGGCATTTCCTAACCCGTTTGACTTGCGGGCTAGTGCAGAGTTAGTAACCTGACTGGCTGAGTGCTCGATCTGTGCGAGGAAAGTAGCTTTTCTGCTACACCCCCTCCTTGATGCTCACACCTGGGGGTCCCTTTGCGCGTTCGCACGCACTTTGTCCGCAATTTAGGCCCCTGTCTGGCGACTTAAATCGCCTCGGGTTACAACGCCCTCAGCTCGCTCGCGAAGGCGTGTCAATCTACTGTCCCCATGTGGACAGTGTCCGTTAGGATTTCTGAAAAATCCAGTCAATCGCAACACTAGCCCGCGACCGGGAGACCGGGCTAGCTTTGGGCGAGTAGAATGCTATCAGGATATTAGCTGACAGATATCCTATATGATTCACCTTACCAGCAAGTAATTCTTAAAAAAAGCTACGATGACAGAGGTATCCGATCAGAAGAAAAGCTCTTTCCTGCCATCATTACTTCCTTTTCGATTTATGAGTCAAAGTTTAGGAAAGGGGAGTCTCAAGCTAAATCGAGATTTCAGAAGGAGCAAACCTATGCAACCTCCCTCTACCGAAAACGCTTATTACTGGATTATGTTACTACCCCCCATATTTCCGTGTTAGCTGGTGCGCGCTGTACCCCATGTTTAAGTTTACAGGCCGGCGGTAGACCTGGACTGTTCAACTCGAACCACTCCAATTATCAACGATATAGTGTGAAAAAGTTTCCTGACTTTTGTGCTGAAGGTCTGCAGTGCACAGTGTTCATCAGTGGGAGGCAAATTTAAGCTTCCAACTCGAAATCCATCCAGGCCCTAAAAACGGGAAGCTAATCTCTCTGGATTATACTTCCTCTTGTCTACCACAGTAGTCAATGAAATTTCTCATACACACGGAATACAGATCACCCTGAAGGGCTGTACTTACTTGTACTCGGTGCCGCTGTAGTCATATCTGATCTAACCGGGCTCGATGATGTGACGTCATGCACCTCTCCACGTGTGACGGTTTGGTATTTGCGGATCTGAGCAGTTCGGCCCATTCTTTTCTCCAGCGACGTAGACCGAATACCGAAGGTTCAAGAACCACTTCCATATCTCATTAAATCGTGTTGAGCCGGGTCTTGAGTCGACCCCCTCTACAACGCCGCTAGATAGGTAACGTCGCCGGATTGAGAGCAGTATAGTTTTGCTCGTAAGATGGAAGACGTACCCGAACCACCTTAGTCGTCATTCATAAATGGCCTGAGACATCTTCGCGATATTGTTGCAGAGAGTGTGGGCTGTCTCATCTGAGACGAAACGGTGTATTTCACTCGAAGGACGGTCCTTAGACAGCGGCGTCCGAATACTTCTAGTCTTCGCCCATCTTCCATGTGCAGTGTCCAGCATTTACAACCGTACAGGAGGATTAACCGGACGGATGTACGGTACACGCAGATCTTCGCGGCGACAAAAACTTCGTGTCGGACTCATACGCACCTTACAAGGATTGAGAAAACCCTGCGTGTAAAATCGACTCGGGTGACAATGTCGTCTTTACCCTGTCCATTGGGCAGCAGTCTCGCCGCTTTTTCAAGTTGAGACCCATTGATCCTGAGGGGTGTCTTCTTACGCTCTGGGATGGAGCTCGAAAACACTTTGGTCTTCCCAATGCTTATGGATAGACCGGCCAAAGTAGCTACTTCATTCACCTGTAACACCACAGACTATAGATCACCAAAGTTTTAGTGATGATCATTGGCCACTGCCTTCTCCGTCGGGTCGGATCGTAAAATGAGGCCATATTTCTGTGATCAGGACCTTGGTGGCGCTAGGTTGTCGAGGTTTTGTGACAGCAAGGCGTCTCGCATGTGACTTTTTAGGCGCAGACGAGAGGTGAGCTTCCAGGCTTCTGCGAACGAGAACATGGTAAAACCCATGTAGACTACCAGTTTCGACACCACACATCGATCTGTAATCGTGAACCGAGCTGCGGACCCTCAAACCGATTAGATGTTGTCAATCTGACTGGTCATGTGGCCGTCACTTGAATACAAAGTCAGGAAATATTTGTTACAATGCTGGAAGTACGTGTTAGTTGCCAACAGGGGGTTTTGCTCAGAAAAATTCGTCATTCTCTCGCCACTGTCACATTGAGATCCAAGCCCAAAACGATCAATAAAGTATGACTGGCCGATGACGGCTAATAGACCAGAAATGGCCATTCCGGTCTCCCTTTTCTTTGTCGGTATCAGCTTATCAACATATATCACTAGTCGCTGTGCGACTGCCTGCGAGGGTTTAAGTATGAGCCCCAAGGCACAACAGAACGAGCATGTCCTGTAACCTGATCGGTGAGCGCCCATCTGTCATAATAAAGTAATTGCCTGAAGAGTCGTCGGATCCACTTCAGACATCCTAACCCCCGAGCAACAATGGGTAGATCACGGTGAAGGAGTCTTTCAACCAACTCCTGCAGCTGCGGGCTGATCTCTTTATCGCGAGAGCCGATGTTGGTCCGTACAGGGGGACGACAGAGATGATCGTAACGTCGCCTTTTAGTCGCACGCTACCCTTGCGGTCATTGACTTCTTTTCATGTAAGTAGTGAGTGGTTGACTGCCTCGAGACGGCGGTGGCCTCATCTAATGTGTCGAAAGAGTCGCATAGGCTGCTCTTGTACAGGGTGAAGTCGGAGTCAACTCCCGGAACTTTTATCTCCCGTGCGCTTGAGTCGGGGATTCGTGCTCCAGACCGGCACCTGGCATCCACCTCTTGCTGAGAGTAACAGCGCGGGGTCAGGGACCTTCGCACACTCCAGTATTCAGTTCCAGGTGCCCATCGCCGATCGAGAGGTCTAGCTTACACACTTATCGTCCGCGCCACTGGACCAGGGTTGTGGGGGGCTTGGGTTCCCGCAGACGCCGTAGCACGGAACATAGTGTTGTGGTCGAGCATTTTTATGAGGTTTCTTGAGGATTCTGAGCTTTGGCGGAGTCTCCAACAGCTGCTCGGATTATTTCCTTAAAGGTTACCTCCTCTAGCGCTTTGACTCAAGTGCCTAACCAGAAGGCAGCGTCGGTAACCGAACTTACTTTATGGTGGCCCACGGTCGTTATGCCGCAGTGCCGTCATCGAGCTTTGCGGCAGTCGACGCGCCAAACCTTAGTCCGCCCGTGTTGTAGCTAGGACCCTAGCAAGCACACGAGATGGAGAGGACGAACAAATGTGGATGCAAGAGTCAGAACGAGAATACCCTATAACAGGGCTTTATTCATCATACAATTGACGTATTGGGACTAAAACTAGAAATAGAAAAGTAGTAGATAAGATGAAATTTAGCCAGGGGCTTATGTTGTCATGACAGCCCGCCCTAGTAGCATTGTCGTTGCTGGTCTGCGACTGCTTATTTTGGTTATTAACTTCAGGGGACCTCAGTGGCTGCCCAGCTCGCACTCTGTAAGGTCACCCAAAGTATCGGCACCCCTGTAAAGTCCGACCTCGAAGGGGGTTCTGTGGCCGAGAGCTCACTCGCGTCCTTATAGGCTGCCTGGGACGGATCGTCGGGGGCTGGAGCACTCTGTCCGGTCTGTGGATCGTTAGGGTCGTCTTTCCAAGCATTCATAATCGAATAGCAACCTTCAGACACACGATAAGACGCGTAATACACCAAGGTTTATTTTAGAAGAGGGGAAAAAGAACACAGAACGAGGGGCAGAAATAGGGGATTGATTAATCCAACAAAACGTTAACTTCACAGTTGTCCGGGGAAGGTGGAGCTGGGAGCTGCCACCGGGGAGGGAGAGTCGTCTTCTTCACGCACCTCGACTGGACAAAAATAAGAGAAAGAAAACAGATAGTGTCCAGACACCAGGCACCCTTGCTCTCAAACTTAGCGCCCTTGTCTGTTAAAACAGCCGTTCATGTCTGTCCGCCACACCCCTTTTGTTTACGCCCCTCATTCGTCAGCCATCGCCGCCGTAATGCCGTTTATCCATAACTGCAAAAGTTGGCTTTCGTTTTCGATTGCCAGAACGGCCGTCCCAGGCTCGACGACCCTTCAAACAGCAATCTAATTACCAGCCTTGGTCCTTCCGTTTGATTATCCACTAGAAAAGGACTGCTCGACTGCTCACGAAAATTGTCTATTTGTCAAAAATGCGTGCATTCGACATTGAGAGTATTCTCTGCTCTATCAGTTTTGTCGATGACTGCAGCTCTCCAGACTACCATTTGATGATATTTAAGGTTGATGTATGACGGTTGATTAATTTGTCGTGAATAAATTAACATTAACTTCTGGTTGGGTTGTCCTCAGTCTTACCAATCTAAAGGGTCACTTCTTGACCGCACCCAAGAACTCTTATATTAGGCGTCTTGATATCTCGTATTTACTCCAACCCAGCTTATTCAGGACTCTGAAAATAAAAGCAACGTCTTACTGGACAAATCAAACCAGAGAATGAACTGGGACTCACAATGCCCGAGGCGTTTTAAGGGATTTTCGGATCTACTCACAGCGAGTTAGCCAGCTGATAACTCGCTGCTAAATCGCCAAATGACAAACACGTAGAACATGGAATATCACAAGAGAATTCTAGTCAGCGGTGGCCTTCATGCAACAGATCTGAAACGTAGGGGACATGGAAAGTATCTCCCTCATAGCAAGTAAATCGATGTCAAATCAACTAGACTGGATGCTTATCCGCACTGCGTGAGTACGTTTTTGTCACGGGGTACTCGAGAGATGGCGTGAAGACTCCGAGCCCCCTCTGCAAATTTGGTGGCAGGCCACGTGGAGCCGCGTTCTGCTCTACGCCAACATCCAGTGTCACGTAATCTCCGCTCCATGCAGCACTGAAACCGGCCAAGAACAGTGGGTTTGTTGATCTACTCTGTCTAAGTTAATGTATCTGGCAGACACCGTCCGACTCCACAAGGCAATTGCTAAATACTGGGTGTATGAAATCGCGCCCGATATCTACTTACGTATACAGCGATCAGGATGGATGTAACCGGTCATCTATTTCATACCGCATAGTGACTGCACGCGAACATTTAAGGATCCACACGGATTCTCTTCCCCAGTGGGGGGGGGGGGACCGGATACTGGAGGCTCAAGAACAGCCATAAGGTCTTGGAGGACTGTGGCAAGGATATTTTAACTAAACAGCCTCCTCAACAAGGCAGTTGCGTTAGATTTAGCGCAACTTGGCTCCAACAAGCAGCCCGAACAATCTCGGCTGTCCTCTGGATGATGTTGGATGCCCTCGCGGTCTTGTCGCATCGAGCTCGAGCTGTCACACGAGAGAACGACTGTGCGCGATCTGTGGGCTGTCGTTATCGGGCGATATTGATGGACAATCTCCAGCTTTTGCATGTCTTCATGGCGCAAAGTACAGCCACAAGAGAGGACCATGTAGATGAATAGCCGTTACACACAAATATTTGTGGCAATTGAGTTATCGCGAGGGGCCGATAGACACCTTAGGAAACTTGTGGGAATCTGGTGAACAGGTGACAGTACCCGTTTGACAGAAACTCGTTCCCAAGGTATTTCGATCTGACCTAAAGATAGTTCTCATTAGGAGTTTTATTGGATGTTAGATGTCTTAAAGGGCAAATTTCGCTCTCCATCAGCAAGGACTAATAAGTCCAGTGTAACATTCGCGTTTAAGTAGTTTTAGATGGAATACAACATGCCAGCTTGATAACTCGACAGTGCAGATTGGGTCGGGGCATTTATCGCCTCAGCCCTTGTCGCGTGGGCACGCCAAACCATGTAAAACGCTGGCAAACCAGTTCGACGGTTTGTTGGGTAATCGCTCAAAATTGACTACAAACTGTGCACTTTTGTCTATCCTTCCTATGAAAAAACCAAGTCTTACGCAGGCACAAAAAACGAACTGAAACCCCATGGGCTAATGAAGCGCGGAGTTTGTTTGCTGGCGAGCCGAACATGTCAAAGCCAATTATACTGTGGATCAGTAGCTTACTAGATACTGGTGTTAAGTGCTTATCAGCACTATAACCCTGCGCAAGAGATCCTTCTTGTCCCGAGGCATTGAAAGGGTTCAGTAAATGTTTCAGAAATTCCAACACTTGCTGTATGTCGTATCATCAGTCCTTCAAAACAGACCGTTTCGTCACTTCTGATTATTTTCGTTTTTAGAAAAGGACTTGATACAATGAACAATGGGGTATGAATTCCGATTTATCCTGTATGTTTCCAGGCTTGCGAAGACTTTATCGATGCCTTGCTTTCGAAATTCGCCGCAACGGACGACTTGCGCACTCTCCAGAAAAATTCAAATGACATTGAAAAGCTAAGTGATGAGTAAGTTTTCTGACCCTATCTCCGCTAGCTGTTCGTGGCGTTTTTATTCCAAAATCCTAATAACACCTCATCTTAAATAAACGAACAATTGAACTGTGACGGACGAGAGACGAGTTAACAGTTGGTAGGATTTCACTGCCACCGATGTCCTCCAGACATTGCGTCTAATCGTTACCACTTGCGTTTGTAAATCGTCTCTCCTTATTGCTTGAGATTTCTGCGTTCTCTTGTAATGGACTTCACTATGAGTGAGCTCTTAGAAGGCCATATCGGTTTGTTTTGTTTTCACGGAAGACTAGGGCATTTAATGTGGTCAGGAATTACTGTTGTCTACCACTCTGCTCCGATCAGTTTCCGGTTGGATGTCCCACGAACTGACCTTTCTGTACTTTCCAGCCTAAAACCGGCTTCTGAGGGAGGACCCCTTTAGTTTTCAGGAACGTTATTGGTCATTTGAGTTGATGTTAGACTCATTTCGCAGTAATCCAAGGGCCTCTGAAAGGACAGTGGTGATAAGCAGAAATATCGCCTGGTGGAATAATAACATAGTGAGATTGAGACGAAAGTAGCAAGTTCACATCTGTCACGTTACAGCTTGTTATGTATGTGTAAGTGTGCAGAGAGGGCGACCTCGAGAACCATATTTGAAGTGTCACTACGTCTTGAAGACGAACAATCTGTAATCGTCGGAGGCGATAACTCGTGTATCGCGCCCCAGAGCGTGCGGTCATGCTAAAATGGCATCTTTGCAGTCGTCGCGGTCGCATGGGAGGGCAGTGGGTGTCTCCTATCCCTTCTTCTGCCATGCCTTTCGCCAGGCTTCGGCTTTGGACGTTGGAGGTCATCGCTCACATCTGCATTGGCTATTTGATCGTCGCTGGTCCATTAATCTTGTTCGTATCCCAGACCTCCGTTACCATTGTCTGCCTGTGTAGCGGTTGATGGGACAGTGTTGATTGCGCCTCCGTTCGAGCTGGGTCCTAGCACACTAACGTTTCTGTCCGGTTTACGTTCTTCTATGCTTGAGTTCACGCTTGGCCTGGCGGTGTCTGCCATTCCGTTTGTTGAACTGCGATGAGGGTTTGGTGGACCGCAGATGGCATACATCGGTTGTCTCAGTATGCCAATTCTCGATTTTTCCCCCCGAATATGCGGTCTCTCGTCACAGGATTTCAGCACCCTAGAAAGTGAACATATGCCCTGAACTAGGGCAATGTCCCACCACCATATACAACAGATTAATTTTTCTCACGATAATTATGCGCCCTCTCAAGTCGGTTTTTAGTTCCTTTCTGGTGTCTCTATTGTGGTTAGGTTGGCAGGTGTTACACTGCATACGGTAGGTGACATTCGCCGTTTCGTCTCATGGTAGGAGGCTTTTGATTTCATGATCAGACGTCAGATGATTACTGCCGGTCTGTAGACGATGTCGATTCTCGGTGTTTTTTGGGGGACTGGCAACCGCCTCCAGTGTATAGGGGGTTGTGGTCAGACTTTTGACTGTTCTGCCAGTGGGCGTAAGCTTGGTCTATACTGCCCTTTACGTTTAAAGAAGTTGCGGCGACGAACAGGCGCATAAGATTGCTGAGTCTGAAGAATTCGTCGTATCGCTCGCTGTGGTCTGCTTCCGCCCTTCTGCACAGTGTTCGCACACAGCTATGTTTGAAAGCAAATGCGTTCTTTGGGAAAAGGAAAAAACTTTATTGAGTAAATTTTGGACGTCTGTTTCCCGTGTCGTCGTCAGACTCGAGTAAATGTGCAGAAAACAATTAACATTCCAAACGTGCTACAAAATCAATGCTCATTTGGTGCTTCAGCCAGTAAGCGGCCGTCGTGTGCGTCAGTCCGTATTGGTCGGCTTTCGTCTCTTCCACTGTTACCTGGGATTTTTGTACGTGACATCTAACTCGATATGCCTGTTGATGCATGACTCATTTGAGTGCATGGCTTTAAGAAACTCTCGGCCTTTTTTAGATGGGCAAACTCCGACGATGCGAGTTTTGTCCCATGCGAAAGTGTGCCCAGTATCAAGAGTGTGCATGGCCATTTGAGACAAGTGGTCTCGCCTCTTAACTGCCAGTTGATGTTCGTGGATGCGTGTAGAGGCAAATTTTCCCGTTTGGCCACAGTATACGGCATCACAGGCATCGCATGGGATTTTATAGACGACTTCCTTTCTGTCGAGGTAGCCAACCCTATCCTTAGGGTGTACAAGCTGAGTGCGTAAAGCAGTCCTCGGTTTGTGCGCCAATTTTATCTGGTGTTTCCTCAAGTGTCTTTCAACAAGTTCAGACACATTCCTGATGTAGGGAGGGATTCTCCAAGTGTTTGCTTTGGGCGCTTGATTGGAATTATCTAGTTCCTTTGTTTTTAACTCTTGTTGTCTCATGCATCAACGTACAAAATCTCTAGGGTAACCGTTCTGGGAAAATGCTTCAAACAGGTAGTTTATTTCAACTTTGTAGCCGTCTTCATCGGAACAAAGTGTTTTTGCTCGGTTTATCAGACTTTTGACAGTACTCCGCTTGTGAGAGATCGGACTGTTGCTCTCATAGTGTTGAATTATTTCCGCATATGTTTCTTTGCGGTAAACGGACGTGTGTAATGTTCCGTCAGTCTTACGCTGTACGACAACTTCTAGAAATGGGACTTTATTGTCAACTTCTTTTTTCGAGCGTGAATTTAATTCCCGGAATGGTTGAATTGATTGCCGGACCAACACAGGGGCTAGCTCGGGGCTCGACAGGCGTTGTCGGGAATTCGCAGTCATAACAAAGGCCAACATTTGCGTTTGACGGCATACCCAGGCACAGGCTCCTGTGGGGTCGACTGAGATCCGTGCCGCCACCCTACTTTTTATCGCGGACTGGTCAATCTATGTTGTGGACCGAAGGGTGTGATGGCACGTCTGGGTGCGGGTTTCCGTCGCGCCAGCCACCTGTGCCCACTCCCGTCTCCGGTCCTCTTGACTCTGTCTTGACAGTGTTTCCACGTGAGGGAGGATGATGAAAAGGTGTGGTAGATCGAGCTCACGCCTACTATCGCTTTAGACTAACTCACGCGTAAGCCATCGTCCCTGCTCTCACTCCCTTGTGGTGCACACGATGGACATCGTCGGTACCGACGGTCAAACTGTCGTGTCTGTGGCAGCTCAAGATTGGTGGCCCCCTTGTGTGGCTTTGTTTCGAGGGTCCAGCTGAGCTTTTGATGGCCGACGATGCTCACAAACGACAGTTGGTTCTCCTTCGTCACCCCCATCACGAAAAGGATGTCCGAGAAAGTTAAATTAAAGACTTCGTGGAATTCGGTGTCATTTCCTGTTTGATTATGAAAAGAATATCGTCTACGTTTCAAGTCAGAAATCTTTACCTATGGGTTGCGACGAAGCCTAATAGCGGCGATTCAACCGGCGTACCTTTGATTTGCTTGTGTACGGTTCCTCCGTATGGAAAATACGTTCTGAGGGAGAATTTGGACGTTGGACGGGATGTTTTTATTTCAACGTCCTCGGGCAGTTTGCTAACCGTTTCGACTGCCAGATCCCATGAAATTGTGATGAAAAGAACCTTTACAGACAGCCACACAGCTACTAGTAGTAGGTGAGATGGTACCGGCAAAGACAAGGGTGGCCGGAATGGCCGTTCTGGCTTGTTAGCCGTCATCAGCCAGTCATAGCCAACCCCAAGTGTGCATCACTGGAGATTCGAATCCGGGATTTTTGGTCATAAAGTCTGTCACTCTACCATTGAGCCACGGGCCCGTTGTCCTGCCGGTTGTGATCGGAAATATCAATTGGTATCATAATTGGTATTCCCGATCACACATTCCTCTCTTAGGAAGAGGTCATACAGCAGCCATAAAATTACGCAATGGATGTGGACTAGACTGTGTACTTTATATGCAGCATTAATAAGCGTGCTACTGTGATGCTGTATGAATGGATTTCAGGGTCTCGAGAAATCTCGTAAATAAAAACTATTTTAGAACCGAAAATACATTTTATTTGAGTATAAAATTCGAAGGTGTAAGTACAGTAAAGAATATCTTTAGGCACGTTTTCTGTAAAGTATAATTGCATTAGTTGAGCAATCGAAAATTTGCGACTTATGCCCCCTCCCATTAAAATGTGTATAGTTTATAAGCCCTAGCTAGTCTGCATTTCACCTCATCTCTCCTCTGTCATCTTGTTTGGTAGTATTCCGTCTCAAATGGTCATCCTGTTGTCTACCACCTAGGCCTTTGACAGTGGACGTACTGAAGAAATGTTTTGCAGAAGATCCACACTACTGGGAGTGGACTTTGGAGGAGTTAAGTGGTAAGTGATTCAACTCGTCTATCGGACAGAAATGTCTGCACTCACCAAATATCCCTTACGTCTTCCTACCCCCATCGTTGTCTTTTTTCTGATTTTCCCATCACTACCCCCTCCCTTTCCCTTCAGTTTGCCGCATAGCTGGCGGCGTAGCGGCACTCCAAGATGTTCTCTTGAGATTCTTTCTAACCTCGTATCCAGCAACCGTTGCAGAGCCCTTATCATTGACCGTTCATTTACCAACTGTGCATTCATACACCGTATTCTTCTTCTTCTTCTTCTTCTTCTTCTTCTTCTTCTTCTTCTTCTTCATTCTCTCTTTCACCCCTCTTTCTTTCTTTCTTTCTTTCTTTCTTTCTTTCTTTTCTTTCTTTTCTTCCTCTTTCTTCTTCCCTCCTTTCTCCTTCTTTCGGTAACGGAAGGGTGTAGGGCCCCACGTAACTGGCAACTCCAAAATGTAACCTAAAATTCAGTGTGACTGTAAAATTTACTTGTTATTCACCGTTCCCATTGGTTGAAATTTGCTTGTCTTCTTGACTAAATGCAAACTTACTAGCCGTGGTTTATTCAAGATCCGTTGTTTTTAGAAAACCACCTTTCGTTTATTTCTTAATATCGCGCCCACATTATTTGCCAGGTGACAGCGTACGATAAAACTTTTGGCAGAAATTTGAATTGTTTTCTACGTCATCATGCTCTCCGTCCTGCGTGTTGACCCACCTGTAAACCCCCCCCCCCCACCACCATTAAACGTATGACACGGTCCACAGGCAACATCAAGCTGGTGGGGGTCCTACACCATACTGCTGCCCTTCTTTCTTCCTCTTCCTTACCCATCACTTTCAATTGTTTTCCCTATCTATTTAGAATTTTCCACAAGTGTTTGACAGCCGACAAACTAGAAGTTTACAGCACAGGGTTAGAGAATCAGGAGTTCACAATTGAGTGAAGTTACGCTGGCGCTCGCGACGGTTTTAGCCATTTTAATGGTAGAGAGGCGCTCACCGATCGTTTCTACGGAACTCTCTCGTCCCGTTGTGCCTTACGGGCTCTAACTCGAGCCCAACCAGCAACCGCACAGCGGCGCATGATATAGGCAGAATGGTATTACCGACAAAGACAAGGGAGACTGGCATGACTATTTCTGGCTTATTAGCCGTCGTCAGCTAGTCGTATTCAACCCCGAAGTGTGGAGCGGTGAGCGCCCCTCTAACATTGTATATTCCCGATCGCAACCGACAAGACAACGAGCCCGTGGCTCAGTAGTTAGAGGCGTTGGACTTCTAACAAACAGGTCGGGGGGTCGAGCCCCAGGTGTCCCACACTTCGGGGTCGGGTATGACTGGCTGATGACGGCTAATGAACCAAGCATGGCCATGCGAGTCTCCCTTGTCTTTGTCGGTAAAACAATTTAGCCATTTTACTCTGTGCTGAGCTCCCTGACGGCCCCTATGATGAGGTTATTTCGCTCTCTCATTACCACAGACTCCCTCCAACCGCTTGACAGCCGTGTTCGAATGTTCAGCAGCGCACTCATGCGAAAACGCGCCTATTACAGACGCCTCCTCCTGTCAAGACTTGAAGTCCTCAGGGGTATTCTCAAGCAGAAGGAGGTAAGCTAACTGCACTTCTCACGACTGCGCTGTCAGCTTCGTAATTTGCCCATCTCGGAACGGGAGGCAAGCTGTGTCGCTCGACTGGAGCGCCTGCGGGACTCGGAGGACCCAGTGCTGTCCAGGGCGACTGATCGGTTTCAACAGTAGGTCACCTTTCCCCCCTCATACACACTTTTAGGATAATGAAGGCTGTGCAGCAGGAAGATGACAGTCTACTACGAAGCATTGACCTCTATCCAGGTTAGTTGAGATTTCTATGCGCAGTTTCGGCTCGCACCTGCATTTGGTCGGCCGAGTTGTCGATCTCCTCGACTGGGGGCCCCTCCTAGCAGGAGAGGCTACAAAAGACTGCACAGCCCTAGGTCTTCTCTCTGTAACCCGCCTTTTTTGCCCTTGGGACATACTGCACTGCCCTCCCATCCAAAAAACCTTAGTAAAGGTGATACTTAACGTAGATGTGATAGCTCATGAAGTGTCATGAGTCGCACAGGAAACCCCTTTTAACGCAGGGCCCGTCCACGCCTCGTCCTCCGGAGGATAAGGATGACTTGTATGGACACCTAAACAGGACATGCGAACAGGTGGTTTTGCGTCAGATTCCAGGAGAACGAGGGTTGAGTTCAGCACTTGGTTTAAGGCTGGGTCTAAGCTTAACGTTAGGGCAGTTTGGGGTTAAGTTCAGGGTTAAGGCAACGGTAGTTGCTAGCATAAAAAGTAGTCAATTTTCACTGAACACTAGAATTTCGGAAAATGGCTACATTACAACTCACTCAAAAAGGCTAACTATAAGGGTGCATAGGGAAGGAGGCGCATGAAAGAGGGAAAGTAGTAATGAATATAGAAAATCAATACTTTGTTGACTGTCCACTGGCAGTTACCTCAGCGGAACGTCTCTCGGACATGGAGGTAGCTAGGTTGTCTATAGTGGATTGTTCAATGTGATTCTCTGGCACAAAATCAAGCTTTTCTTGCATTTAGAGATTTTTCTTTGCTTTATGTCACTTCATTATTTAATGAGTGGAAGCTGATTTTCGATAGGATTAAGATCTGGGCAGTTGGCAGGAATACAGATAGAGTGGAGGCCTCGGAGAGGCTGGCTGTTGTCTAAAAAGTCAAATTATGGTTATCAGGTTTCTGCCTCTTTCGAACGATGGCAGGGGCATTATCGGGTAAAATTATGGCATCCATTTGGAGTCGGTGGATTTCGTTGTAATCGAAGACAGCCTTCATGATATCAATCGACAGCTTGCTGTTAGTGGTGGCCGTAGTCGACCGCCAGACTGGCCGCTCTCCGAATTTGATAGCTATCCAAACCATCAACCGTCGACAGCATTTGAAGGCCTCCGTCGACGCACTGTGTTCTCTTGGGAATTTCTTTTCACATATGACAATCTGGGTCGATTTCGTAGGCCTATATAAAAATAAGACATCACAGAAGTAAGTGCTCTTCCTGGGTGAGGGCTGGTAATCAGCATATTTCTTAGCAAATAAAAAGCGTCCTCTTATTAAGTTTTCTACTTAAAGACGGCTTGAGCATGGCCTTTTGCGAGTTAAATCCAAGTTTCTGCATCCTTTCCCTCGTTATATTTATAGAGGACATCGGCAGATGCTCCCTGTGAATGGTATCAACAGGGGCATATAGTGATACTTTTCTAGCGTACGGCGAATAAGATCGCCGTCTTGCTTACTTGTGGACCGTTTTTGGTATGCACTGTCTATTTCCGAGCACGGGTCTGTTACTAGTAATCCGTCAATGATATTAAAAATACCTGCTAACGACTCACGCAGCAACCGTTCTGTGGCCAACTTCCATATCCGATCGTAGTCGACTGCAGATAGAAACTGTTTGGATATCTTTATCGCACGACTTGACCCAGAAAAGTGACAGCTTGTCGCAGGTACTCAATATATATTTGTTTGCACTTAGTAATTCTCAGTGTGGCAAAACAAGCTACTGTCAAACAAGTTGGTCACGGAGTTTTATGGCAAAAAACGCCACAAATTTGCTAAAACAGAATTTTTACAGCTGAATCCGCTCACTTTTTCTTAAAAAAGGGCCAATATATCACGCCTAACTTCACCTGATGCCCATGCGCGCAAAATTCCGCTTGGTAGGAGTCGGTTACGCTGTCTCGGTCCCAATTGTAAGCGCAATGTGGGCATTGAAAGTAAAGTAAGCCGATAGGGTGGTAGTGAAATCGTTAGTGGAGAAAGTAGCCGAGGCTGAAACGAAAAAGGCAACCTAATGTACGACCAAATCTGCCGCGAGATTGAAGGAAGCCTAGAATCCCCGCAAAAGACCTGGCTGACAGGACACGCGGGGCTGCAATACCCCAAACCTGACGCTAAACCTGACCGTAACCTCAAAAGTAAACCTACTCCTTAACGTAATTATAGACCTGACGCTAACCCTAAACTTAATACTAAAACCTAACCCTTAGTCTACCACGAACCCTATCCCTGACTCTAAGTCTAGTCTTAGCCCGAACCCAAACCCTACCCTTAATCGTAACCTTACCCTGACACTAACCATAACCCCAACCTTAACGTTAAACATAAACGGCAAACAAAACCCTACCTCCAACCAGAACCCTTAGACTTAACGCAAACCCTTACCCTAAACTCAATCCTCAGTCTGACTAACCAAAACCCCAAAACAAATCCTACCTCCAAACCGAAACACCAGACTGCCTTTTTCCGTTTTAGCTTTGGCTACTTTCCCACCAATGATTTCAGCATCCACTCCTTTGGCTTACTTTACTTACAATGCCCACATTGCGTTTACACTTGGGACCTGGACAGTGCAGCCGACCTCTACCATCTAGTTTTCCTATATTAATATCTGTTTATGGCACAACGCGCACAAACATGAATTTCAGTAGCATAGGAAATTACTTGCATATCACGAAACGTCCGAAATGATTTTTCCGTTGGTAAAAGGCTTTCCGCACCTCAGATCGACCCCACTAACTAAAATAACAACATCAAATGTACGCCATACTACCGCCCACGCAAATTTTGATCCCGAAATTTCATGAGCTAGGCCATCAGCTGTACCTTCCTATTTGCGGAGCGAACAAACGGTTGGGGTTTTTACGTGCTTGATTAAGTTGCAGAATGTATGTCCGTACTGTTTAGTTCGACATGCCTTTTCTGCCCACTGCGTTTCGGAGTCATGAACTTTCTGCTGACAGGATCACAGCTCTGAAACTGAGGTAGCCCTAGCCAGAAAATATGACAGACCCGTTCGGTGTAGCTTACGAGCCGCCTGGGCTGAAGTTACAAGCATCCGCATCGGCAAAGATCCCGGCCAAAAAACCTTGTAAATCACAGTGAATGCTTCTGTATCAAGTGCATTTTCCTTTTGAAAGACATTAAGCCCAACTCGTTGTTTGGTGTGTTGCTGCCGCCGTATGCTCGGCGTCCAAGAGCCACTCTACTTGGCCGTTGATTTATCGCAGCACGACCAACTGGTTTTGGGAAGCGTGGATTCAAAGCCCTGAATAGAACCCTGAATTGCCCCCCCCTCCTTACTCTCTCCCTCTCCTCCCTGTAGTGAAACCGACAAAGTCCCATCAGCGCGACTCCGTCCCTCAGCTGGAAGACCTACTGGAAGAGCACAAGCGGCGTCTACAGGAGCTCGGCAGTGCACCGCGTCCACCTCATCTCTGCACCAAGGATGTCCGACTAGCAGCCATCATAAATGCGGTTGAAGCTGAACAAAGGCAGGCAGATAAGCGAAAGAAGAAGGAACCGACTGCTTCGGCCGCCGGAGGCGCCAAGGCGGACAGATTGAGGAACTTGTCGACTCAACGAAAACCGGCCCGAAGGCGGCAGCACCAGCAGGCAGCCGGTGCTCCGCGCGGTAAACACGCCCCCACCCGGTGCGCCTTTTGTCAGTTTGCAAGTTTGGGCATTATGGCGGCTTTCCTCTTAGACTAGACGTCTTTGTCTCAGGCCATCAGCTCTGTCTTAGGGCTCGTGAACACCGACACCTTTTTTGTCATTTTGATAATGTGCTTACCTGTGTCTGATCTGTCTGGCCTCGCCTTTCACAAGGCACCTTAGAAACTTTTGGTGTAGATAAATTCCAAACTGTGGATCGAATTATTGTCTCCGCGTTGGAACATAACCACGGACTAACGGCGGTAAGAGAATCTGCACAATGGATGTTTGCTGCTCCCAGTGTGTCAGATACCACCACCACCACCACCACCACCACGACAACCCCAAAAAAGCTAAACAGCCTGCCGTTTGTCATTTTAGGGATATCACCCGGTTCCCACCATCCTTCTACCAGTAAGTTGTTGTGTATCTCCACTGTGTTATATGACTGTGTTTGTTTTCACAACATCCCAGCCAAACTGACTTATGTTATCCGTATTGCCCAGGTATATTCGAGGTTTCTTCAACCTCCTCCGTCTTCTCCTACTGGAAATGGCCTCCCCCGAGGAGGAGAGCCTGAACACTGAACAAATCTGTGCGCTGGTTAATGCCTGGCAGTCGACCCCGAGAGCCCAGCGCACAAATTCGCCCTGGATCAACCGCGTACGTTACTCCGCACACTCCAGTTCCGCACCTAGTAACGTAATTTACACACCGCCTGCAGCCACTGACTAAGCACTTGCGACGCCCTCAATGACCCCGGTTCAAGTCATTAATAGAAGCCCCATATACGGTCGTCTAGCAAGGGAATGCTATCTCACAATATATTTTTTAAGTTCTGTTTGTATACTAAACGTACGCGTTGCTACATTCCCGTCCCCCATGCATGCTCTTGAGTGATTCCTCTTTTCTCAGCTGACTACTACTACTACTACTACTACTACTACTACTGCTACTACTACTACTACTACTACTACTACTACTACTACTACTACTACGACTACTACTACTACTACTACTACTACTACTACTACTACTACTACTACTACTACAACTACTACCACTACCAGTAAACGTACGCGTTGCTACATTCCCGTCCCTCATGCATGCTCTTGAGTGATTCCTCTTTTCTCAACTGACCGATAGTTAACAATTAAGACCGTCGTCAGGACTGCGGCCTAAACCGGGTGAAATCAGTGTCTTGCCAAGAACGCGGAAGTTCATTTCAACGGTGGTCCTCATACTAGTTTGTTCGTGTTTCACGAGAGGAGGAAGCCCTCCACACATGTAGATTTTAGTCCTGATTCCTGTTATTCTCATCCGCGGACTACGCACGAAACTCTTGCGGTTCTAGCTGTCACGCATTAAGACACCGAAGACCTACAGTGAGTGACCGATCTCATGAAATGTTGGCGGAAATTCTGAAATGCGTTTTCCATTAGGAAGGATTACTTGGTCGCGGTTGCAATACTGATTATCTTGCGGCATGATCCTATAACATTTCGGACTCGGCGGGATGTCAGCTTTTGAATACACTGCTTCTCAATCTCCTGTAGGAACCGTACTCGGTAAAAAATGACTACTTAAGTAGCATGCACCTTCCACACTAATTTTCGATGGCCTTGCAAGTTTAAATATATCTAATTAGAAACCATAGACAAAATATGCTTTCTTTTAGTCAGTCAATAGAGAATTACGTCTTCTCTATATTCTATACTCAAGGAAGGAGAAAGATTAGGTTTTAAAAAAGTTTTCTAATTGCCGAATAATTTGGAGCCTGATCATTATTTGCATTAGCGCTTAGTGGTTTCATTCTACAAGGTGCATGCGTTCCGCGTAAAGAAAACCACATATTTTTCCATGCCATTAAAAAGATATCATAGAGAGTGTATAAAATTTTGCAATGGATGCGGACTATGTTGTACATTTCATGAGGAGCTGTGGTAAACGGCCAGGTACGATGCTATGTGAATGGACATTGTGCGGTCTTAAAAAATCTCATAATTGGAAACTTTTTTAAAACCTAATCATACTCCTGCCTTGAGTATAAAATATAAAGAAGACGGGATTCTCTACTAATTGACTAAAATAAAGCATATTTTTGTTTATGGTTTCTATAAGATATATTTGAATTTGCAAGACTATCGAAAATCAATGGGAAAAATGCATGCTACTTAAGTAGTCATTTTTTACCAAACACGCTTTCTACTGGAGATTAAAATGAAGTGCATTTAAAAGCCGACATCCTGCCAAGTCCGAAATGTTATAAGACTATGCCTTAAGATAATCAGTATTACAACCGCGACCAAGTAATCCTTCCTAATCGAAAACGCATTTCAGAATTTCAGCCAACATTTCATGAGATCGGTCACTCACTGTAGATGCACTTCCTGAGGGTACAAATTAAGAAAGCAGCCGGTTCGTTTTCGATGCCATGCTTATCAGGGCTCTTAGCTGCTAATGAAAAGGGTTGTGGCATCAGCATACGCATGTACCGCGGCACGACACCCGTTTAAAGCAACATGGAAGCTCTGAATAAGTCCCATTGTTTCGAAGTTCAGTCATCTTGATTTTGAAGGCTGTTCATGAAAAACCCTTAAAGGCAGACGGCGACTCAATTTAGGTTCAAGTTCACGTTAGATCGACTTCACGGATCTGGCCTTTACAATCTGTTCTACGGGAGCGAGTTCAGGCGTATATACACATTGAAGGGTTCTGAAGGGCAGCTTGTCCCTACCTTAAGAGAAATAAGGTAAGGGCAGAGAAAATCAACCATATCGTGGCTGTGAGTGCGTATTCATAAAAGCTGAGCCAAGGCGACTGGCCGGTTCTCAAATCGAGAATTTTAGGAAAAGCCTTTTTCCCCAACCTTGCGGCCTGTCCGTTTCTGACAAAGGTCTCTACATGCGGATTGTGATAAACTCTTCTCAGAAGACATTTCTCCACAGGATCTTTCGTTCGAAGACAAGTATGTTCTCCAGCGTAAGTAAGTAAGCGTTCCGTTCATTAGAGGACGGCTGTGGCGACTAAGCCAAAGAGTGAAAATCCACCGGTCTGCCTTTGGTTTGTTGATGCAAGAGTTAGGTAAGTTTTAATTCAGCCCCAGAAACCCACTGAGATGCTTGAGCTTCAAGGACTTATCGTTGCCTCATCCTAGCGCCTAGCCAGGAGTCTGTTCAAAGGTCCCATCGCTGATTTTTTAGAAGTAAAAGTGCCTCCACAACGAGCTACGCAAAAGATGCGCTGAACCAACGAGGGCGCCAGATCTGAGCACGACACGCATTATTCGCTGACGCATTCATAATAAATGCCACCCATGGGGAGAGCACGTGGTGGCACACCTAGGTGCAGGCTCGCGTCGCGCCAGCCACCTTCGCCCAATCCATGAAACATTCAGTAGGTGGGCCAACTCATGAAACGTCAATCGGAATTCCAAAATGCGTTTTCATTTTGAAAAGATTATTTAAGTAGGGTTGCAAAACTAGTCAGCCTGCAACATAATTATATAATATGTCAGTTGCCTCAGGATGCCGGCATGCAAAAACTTCACTCTGTAAAAAACGACTACTTACCTAGCATGGATCTTTCTCATTGATTTTCGATGCCCCTAAAAGTCCAATTAGATTTCATGGAAAACATTCATAAAAATATCCGCTCTTTCGCTCATTCGGCAGATAACTACATCTTCCTCCAAGTATATTCTCGAAGGAGGGACACAATTCGGCTTTAAAAAAATTTCTAATTGTGGGACTTTTAAATACCGTAAAATGGCTGTTCATAAATCGTCATGTATCTGCATTTACTAATGCGGCTTGTAAAGTTAACAATATGGATCAAATCCACTGCTGAATTTTATGAATCCTATATGGTCCCTCTTTATTACCGTAGAGAAATGTGTGGTTTTCCGTACGCGGAAAATAAACGGCTTGAAGTTTGGAAATCCTGAATCCAAGTGTAACGGTAGAGCGGATTCAAAATTATTCGGGAATCGGAAAAGTTTTTGAAAACCGAATTCTACTCTTCCTTCGAGTATAAAATTGAAAGAAGACGTAATTTGCTACCGAATGAGCAAAAGAATGAATATTTTTATGCATGTTTTCCATGAAATGTAATTGGACATTTAGGGGCATCGAAAATCAAAGAGAAAAATGCATGCTAGGTAAGTAGTCATTCTTTACAGAGTGTAGTTTTTGCATGCATTCGGAAGGAAGTTCATTCGAAAGCCGGCATCCTGAGGCAACTGACATATTATAGAATTATGTTGCAGGCTGACTAGTTTCACAACCCTACTTAATTAATCTTTTCGAAACGAAAACTCATTTCGGAATATCAGTTGACACTTCATGAGCTAGCCCACCTACTGTATAGCTGACCAGCTAGGGGTAGTTGACCTACACCTGGGAGAGGGAAGGGAGAGTGGGATGACTCTGGGGACTACGCCTCCATGGCACTCGACGCACATTCCTCACACTGTAATAAGTCTTACACGCTTTTAAACAATAGCAGCGCGCTAAAAGCCGTGGCTTTGAAGGCTGCCAACTGATAGGATAATACGGCCCTTCTCTCAGGACAGAGAGTCAGGCTGCAATGGCCTCTTCTTAGTGCGGCCTCTGTGGCACTCTCACGCAGTTGGGATTCGAACTGTCCCTATTCTGTCTGTGTGAAACCTGAACAGGCGTGTGTGGATTGTGTAGACGAGCTATTTCGCCTTATCAGCTAATGCCTCCAATCCTGCCTTGGGTCTTCCTGACTCTGTCTTAAAACCGGATCCAGCTGGGTGAGGTTGTTTGGTGATGAAATATTTGAGGAGCGAGACGCCATCGAAGCATGCCGTCATTTCACCTGGTTCCAGGGCTAAGCCTTCTACGCGTTTGAGGAATCGATCCACTCCGTCTGCTCTTTTTAGGGAGCCTTCGACCAGGAACGTAAGGCGGCCAAACAGCCACTTTGTCAAACCGTATGTTAGGACGGGCCGAAGAGGGGCAACTGGCCTACTCGAGATGCTGACCTTGGATACCTTGTGCAGACCGCGAACCTTGCACAGGCGAATTCCATGGGCTTCACATGAGACCAATCTGACCGGGTGTCTAAATCACCGTCCGATTTTTGTCAAACCCTTGTTTATTTTGGAGATTCGACTTCTCATCATTTTGACGTGGCGGGATTTTCGAGCTTGCTGGTCGTCGATCTATCTTTGCGCTTGCAACTATGCAACCAATCAGACTCCTTTACGACTTCTCTTCAGTGTTCTGATTGGTCACTGGTGGCGGCACATGCACTGAAGCTGCTTTCAACCAGCGGGCGCGGCTCTCCCCTCGCTCGCCTCGTCTCCTCCGCCCACACAGACCAACAAATCCGACTGCCACCGCGGGGTTTCGTTGCCTTCAATGAGAAGTACGATACTTGGTATTGGCTCGGCGGCAGCGGCGGTATATCACAGCCGGCCGATGTGGAGATTGAGACAGCCCTCCTCGCTCGCCTCTTTTCCATTTGGGCGAAAGCAGACAGTGGAGCGGGTGGCCTCAAGGATGTCTGGATGGAGACTGGTCATTCTTTTGAGGAGTACTCCTTACGATCGTCACCGCCGCCGCCTGCAAAGAGGTCCAGGGCACCGGCGAGGGCGCTCCCAAACGGTGGTGGTGACCGACGTCATCATGCAACTGTCAACGCCGGGGACGACTCAGAAGATGAGTATTTTTACGGGGAGGATGAGCAGGAGGACGAGGAGGTTGATGACCTGCAGATCGTCTCCACCTCTGTGGCGAGAGGTAGGCAGAAGAACCCATCAAAACCTCAACGCGTAACCGAAAATGTCCCACCACCTTACTTGTGAGTCTGACCCGCCATTCGTGCCACCATGTTTGTCTACTATTGCCAGTAGTACGCCTGCAAATTTATTATACTCCGTTAATTAATTACTTCTTGTTAGAATTCCTGTTTCGCATACAGGTTAACTGAGAAATGCTATGCCATAGTTCCTCTGCTTCGAAGAGTCCTCGCCTACTACTACTACTACTACTACTACTACTACTACTACTACTACTACTACTACTACTACTACTACTACTACTACTACTACTACTACTACTACTACTACTACTACTACTACTACTACTACTACTACTACTACTACTACTACTACTACTACTACTGCTACTACTACTACTACTACTACTACTACTACTACTACTGCTACTACTGCTACTACTACTACTACTACTACTACTACTACTACTACTACTACTACTACTACTACTACGACAATTCCGGTGAATGGTCTTATTCATAACGAACTTGCAAACGAATCGTTTTGTGTTTTCTTTTTCATCATGCCGATGGGTAATGCTGGCTTTTGGCAGTAATAAGTGAAAAATCATCGCATAATTTATGCGACAAAAAACTGGGTTGTCCTACAGTAGCTTTTCATGTTCCGCCCTATTTTAGCCCAACCGAATGGGAATGCCGACTGTCGACTCCGGAGCAGCGTCGTTCCTTCCAGACCCAAGTAAGTGCTACGCAAATTCCGTTTGCATGCTGTTGTTCCCGCAAGAAACATACTCCTGTGCGCCTAATGGGTCAGGCCATGCGGATGTGGCGGCAAGGTTTGAGTTCGCCTAAGTCGTTTTCCTCCTACCAGGCTGCTCTGGTGGTCTAAACTCCCCTCTTCTGCGATTTGGCCTGCATGACTGTGAAATTAAATAAGATCCTTTTTATTCTGTATTTAGGCAGACTAGTAAAGAGTATTTACTGTGCACTTTGGTGCCGGGATGGCTACTACTGTGCTTAAAGTCCTCGGCTTTGATAACCTAAGCTATCTTTCTGGCTCACTGATCAACATTATAAGATCACCAAAGTGTGTGAACCCAAACCCGTACATGACAAGGACTGATACCAAAATAAACACCAACCCACTGGCTTCCCGAAGCAAACCACATTTACGCCTGCATACCTTCGACGCCGTGTCATTTAAATTACACGCAATCATGCTACTCACAATACGTAAGTACAAGTTTATGTTTATAAATATACGTCAGAATACAACTACTTGCTTGCCGCACGCAATTAGGTAAACAATATCCTTTTCAATGTTCCTTACATATCAGTGCCTTTTCCTTCGAGAATTTTGTAACCAATAGGGAGTTCAGAGGCGTTCGCCTCTCTTTCTCCAGTAAAACGGAGTCGAACCAAGTGTGTGATAAAGGTTACAATCGGATAGTCACCTACCTGGTCAATTCGGCCAAAATATGGTGGGGCAGCCACGGAACCTCGCCGTTTCAAGCTTATTTTGCCTCTCACTAAGCAGTTATAACCCTGAAAGTCAACTGGGATATGAAACACAAACATGTGTGCCTGAACACGCATATGACGCCAATAGTCCAAGGGGGGTGTACATCAGATGGGTGTGCATGCTTGTGTTTCATGGTTGGGGTCTTCTAAATCACAGCAGAATTCTAGCATCACCCTGTCTCAGCGTATCTGTGTCTCTGTCCGGCCATCTTTTCTTCATGTCTATTAGCCGTCCAATTTTCAGACTAGCAGAACACTTAATCTATGTTCATTTGTCACTTTGACTGTCCGCTAGGAGATTCAGCGCTTCTCCCAGCCCTGGTCGCCGTTTGTGTACAATCAACATGGCTACGCATCGGTAGTAGGTCCAGTACGAACAGCCAGCGTTAACTTCGCCGGCCGCGGGTCTGGTCGTGCCCGCGAGCACCCCCTCCTGCGCTCAGATCGACCCGCCTGGGTCAGTATCTCCGAGATTGTTCGAGACGCCGTCGCCCGCCTGCCCAACGGGGAGGGTACGCGACCGGAAATCGCAATGCTTGTCCAGGATAGCGCCTTTCTGGCGCCCAACTTCAATCCTCGCCAGGTTTCACGCAGTTTTAAATTTACACATAAACGTCTACTAATAATATAACAGTAGGAGTTCTGATTTCGAATTTATTCATGAGCCCCGTGGCACGCTTAACTTGTTGTTGTAAAGAAGATGAAGATCCGATCTCTGGGACAGTGGGTTTATTAGTCTGAGCTTTCGGTCTCGTACAGGAGGCCATCGTCAGAGACTGTGAGAGGGCAACATCAAATGAGCGGTTTTTGTAGTCACGCCATGAAGGGGGGGGGG
>CACRXP010000947.1:33663-52269 GCA_902702965.1 Spirometra erinaceieuropaei | reverse complement strand
GGAACGGAGCGCGTGATAGCAGGGGGGTATTTCAACGTGCCTGTTGATAGAGTTGGTGCCAGACACCCAGGCCTCTAACAGTTCACGTCCTGTCTTATTGCTGGCCCGCGCCACTATCCGCGTGCTCGCAAAGTTGAATTCGTGGCCCTCCTCCAGGGTGTGAGTGGCGATCTGAGACAACGGGTCGCCTCTCCGGACCGCGCGTTTGTGCTCCGTTATTCGTGAGCTAAGTCGTCGTCCGATTTGTCCTGTATAGTGGCGAGGGCAGTCCCGACATGGGATCTGATAGACGACGCCCGATTGTTCACCCACGTCTAGGCGATCCTTCACTTGCATGATTTTGCTGCGCATGGTCGCTGTCGGACGGTGAGCGATACCCACGCCGAGCTCTCCAGCAATACGTTCCATCGCTTCGGATACGTTCTTTATATATGACAGAGGGTGCCAGAGTGTTGGCGGCTCTCCTCCGTTTGTTCGCCGTGGGCGCGTGCGGAGGCAGCGGCTGACGAAGCTGTTCGGGTATCCATTCCTTGCCAGTTGGTCTCGAAGATGCCGAAGTTCTCGTACTCGTCCCTCTGGTTCGCTGCAGTGCGTTTTTACCCTCTGGAAGAGTGTCCTAACACAGCTGCGTTTATGCGCCATTGGGTGGTTACTGTGGTAGTTGAGAATCTGAGTCGTGTTAGTCGCCTTTCTGTACACCGTGGTGTTGAGTTCGCCGTTGGGTGTGCGTGTGATGAGAACGTCAAGGAAAGGCAGCTGTTCGGCATGCTCTTCTTCCCTTGTGAACTGAATGTCTGGGAAGATGCCGTTGAGCAGGTCTTGGAAGTCGGCCAGTCTGCTCCTTTCAATTATGACGAACGTGTCGTCCACGTACCGGCGCCAAAATGCAGGTTCATAGTGGTCGAAGGCGACTTTCTCCAGTTCCTGCACGACTAGTTCTGCGACCAGGCTGGATATTGGCGAACCCATCGGCGTTCCTTTGATCTGCTCGTATGTTCTGCCATTGAAGGTGAAGAAGGTTTGTTGGCAGAAAGCAAACAGTTGCAGTAAGTGGTTGATTTTTAGGGGTTTGTTCGTCTCGTCGTAATTCTCTTCGAGTCGTTTGCGAAGAACGTCGCGTGCCAGGTCAGGTGGGATGGACGTGAATAATGAAACCACGTCAAAGGACACCATAATCTGCTCCGGTCGGACAACTTTTCCTCGGATGTCGGCCAGGAATTGGGAGGCCGAATTGATGGAGGTCCTTGAGCCTTCTCGGAGAAAGTTAAGTTTTCGGGCCATCCACTTGGATAGATTGTAAGTGGGGCTGCCTTTCAAGGCAACGATCGGTCGAAGGGGAACATTGGGCTTGTGGATTTTGGGTAATCCATAAAACCGGGCCAGTGCCGTGTCCGTTGGTTTCATCTGTCGCCATTCGTCTAGCGATATAGCACTGTTTCGCTTGAGTCGGTTCAGGAGTCCAGTTAGTTGACCAATCATCGATTGGCTCGCGAGGGAGGCGTGGACTTGTAGGACTGTTGGTCGTCTAGGAGGGCTTGTGCCTTTTCGTTGTAGTCAGCGCGGTTCATCACGACGGTTGATCTTCCTTTGTCGGCTGGCAGCACTATTATATATTTGTCCATTTTTAATTCCTTCATTGCTTCTATTTCTGCGGGCGACATATTATTGATGGGCCTGTTCGTCAGCAGTAGGGAGGTGTCCCAGAGATCGGATCTTCATCTTTACAACAAGAACCTGGGATTCGCATATTCGCTTCCATCCGGTAACTTGTTGTGTTCAAACTGTTTTCAGCTCAGTCAGTGCATCAGCTCCGCACTGGACAGACTACAAGGTGAAGGTACGCATTCGCCCGTGATGTACGACTGTTCGCGCCGTTTATGGATTTACCGCTACCGCCATCTTTCGCCTGAGGACTTTTGTACGTCGTCTGTTTGCTCTTTTTTCCCATTTGCCCACTTTGACAGGGCACTATGCCTGGTTGCGCAGAAGTAGACACGTGTGCAACAGGGTTAGATGCTCAGAAGAGGATACAGTGATTTTTCGCCTTGTTGGAGGACATGCTGTCCACATAGGCGTAGCGCAACAATCAGTAATCATTAAGGGTTACCGATGCATAGAGCGGGCGCTGGAACGGCTATTTTTTGCCCCCTGCCGTCTTTGATACCCCTGTTCCAGCAGGTGACATCACCGAGGTCTGAACATAAGTCACTTTGTCACCGACCAACGCTCACACCCTTGATTCGCTGGATGTTTTTTTAATTACAGGAAAACAAAAGGCAGCTATGCTTTCGTTTTTTTTACTTCTGCGCTTACTCCTACTTAAAGCGAATAAACGGAAAAGCACCGATGTAATAGTGTATCGCTGCCAATGGACAGGAATGATTGCGCAACATGGTTGATTGGACTCAACTCGAGGTCACACCACTTTTAAAGCGTTCGGTTTGATTGAATGACAAGGTCATGGGGAGAGGGCGAGTAAGGCCATTTCGGGGGTTCAAAGCTTGCCAACCTGACGCAAGCCCGTAAATCTTTAAGGCATGCCCTGAGAGATGTAGGTTAACATGACTGGAAGGGTTAGTGTAGGTGTGTAACTGAAAGCATCGGGGTCATCCGTTTTCGCAGCAAATGTTCCCAGGCTTGCTGACCCCACAGTGTGCACGACATTGACAACACACCCTCCAGCACAATCGACAGTTCGACCATCGATTTCGATGATGTCCACCGTGTGCTCCACAGCAGGTGGGAGCAGGGACGGTGACTTGCGCAGGGGTTTATAGTGCGGGTAGACTTGCGCTGCATCTACCTACACTCTCTCCTCCTCCCCCGCCTGGGCCCGGTGTCAAGACAGAGTCAAGAAGACCGGAGACGAGGGAGGCCGCAGGCGGATGGCTCGGACGGATCCTCATCTTGACGTTCCACCACACCCCCTGGTCCACACAACAATAACCAGGATTGCAACCAACACAACAGAGATTGGAGGCTGGCACGGCCGAAGCCGCACCTGGGCGTGCCGCCAACGCCTGGCTCGGATCCCAAACTGTGGTAGGAGTGCCATAAAGGCCACATTAAAAAGGAGCCATTGCAGCCTGACTCTCAGACCGCCTCCAGTGAAGGAGGAGGTCCAAGGTACCCCGTCAGTTGGCAACCTTCCAAGCCACGGCTTTTAGCGCACCGTGATAGCTTCAAGCGTGTCAGATTGATTATAGTGAGGAAGAAGTGCGCTGAGTCGTCGACCTCACTCTCCCTTCCCATTCCCACACCCCAGCCGCTGTCCGAGCCTGTCAGAAGACTGGAGTGGGGAATGGGCGCGGTGGCTGACATGGTCGACTGAGCATGCCTGCGCGCGCCACAGCACGACCTGGCCCCCCATGCACACACAAACACCAGGATTTCACACAACGGGGGTTGAACGGCGTGTCTCTCACTTGCGTGAGAGGGCCGTGGAAGGTGCTGCTTCAACCCGTTCCCAGCCCACCAGTCCGCCACTCCACACAGCACACACACAACGCGACGTACTGCGTGAACCGAGAGCGGGCATCAATCAGCAACCTTCCTATCCACGACACTTGAAGTGTCGGTCATAGTCTCGGACTCAAATCACCCGCACAACCGAAGCCGCGTGGGAACCGAAACGAGATGCACACTTCCCGCTTGCGTGGAAGGTGGCAGTTGGTGCATGCGGTGGGTAAGTGTTGATGTGTGTTGGTGATGGTGGGGGAGGGTAGGGAGTGTGTGGATGTGTGGTGTAACCGGCGGTTGTCTACCGCAGGTCGTCGTGGATGCGCATGTGGCCGAATAGACCCATGCGATGCGTGAAGGTGCGAGGGCAGTGTGGGCAGTGGAGGCGAGTGCGGTGGGTGTAGGTTGGTGCTCCAGGCACTGGTTCGCCAGTCTCTGTGCGATGGATTCGCAAGTGACCGACCAGGCCGATGTGTGAGGTGAAGGTGCGATCGCAGTGAGGGCAGGTGTAGTCCTGATCCTCATCAGTGGGATCGGGAGAGGTGGGGGTGGTGTCGGTTGTTGTGTTGGGGTTGGTGATGTGTGAGACGGTGGTCTGAACGGCCGCCGCTGGGGCAGTGGGGGAGGAGGAGGAGGAGGAGGAGGATGGAATTGGTGGCACAGAAGAGGTATCAGAGTTAGTTGGCGGCAGAGAGGACGAGGAAGAGGCGGGCGTGGGGACGATGGCTGGAGCAGTTCGAGAGGTACAGTTGATCCGAAGATGTCCAACAAGTCCGATTCGTGTCCGGAATTTCCGTTGACATCGAGGACACGTAGGGAGAGGTTGTGCGGTGGCGTTGCGGACTGGGCGAAGTTGTGATTTGCGGGCTTGGCGTTTCACTTTGGCGGCGGCGATTCGGTTGGCTTCATAGATAGCAGCGCCCGGACCTCTCGGGGGGAATCGTAGATAACCGCGTCGTCCACCGACTTTTTTAGCGCACTTGTAAAAGCATCGGGCAACTCGTACCCACTCTCAGAGAAATAATTTGACACTGACAACGCGTGCTCCGGCTTCGTCAGCGGCCATCGCTGCCTGGAGCGACATCTCAGGCCGTTGTACAGAATGAATCTCACATTTTGATCTGTTTCTGTCAATTAGGGCTTGGTATGTGTGGTTGTGGCACTGGGCTGCTAAAGGTGGTGATTAACTACTTCGCGAAGAATCCTATGCGTGTAGGCGAGATCAGCACGAAAATGCATCAGCTGGACTGTATGGGGTTTAACTTTTGAGGACCTTCGTGACTGGTGGTTTTCTCAGCGAGTTTAAAAGCCGAGATACCTGGCTATGGACTTTTTAATGAACATCTATTTGTCTACTTAGCACGGAGACCAGGCCGGTGAGCAGTGTTCTAGGTGCTGCTGCACAAATTTCGGGTCAAGATAACTTAGTCCACAACGATTGGATGCGCGTTCCCCTACCATTGTTAATATACCCAATCCCAATAGACGAAAACCCCTTTACCGTAACTGCTACAGTTGGTCATTAGTTACCTCACGAGGGATCCTATGTCTTTTTGGCGAAATCAACACGATGACATACTGTAGGTGTGCCATCTCATGAAATGTTGGCCGAAATCCTGAAATGTGCCGCCGATTCGAAGAGATTACTTACGTACGGCCGCAGTATTAACTATCGTGCATCATAGTCTCAAGATATTTCAGTCACGTCAGAATGCCGCCTTTTGAGGGGTTTCTTTTCGGCCGTGTGCAAAAACTACACTCCTCAGAGAATAGCTACTTAGGTGCATTTTCGGCGACTTTATAAATTCGATTATATTTTATAGAAAACGTGCACAAAAATATTCTCTCTCTTGTCTTCATTTGGTAGCAAATAGCATCCTCCTCAGATTCGGTACTTGAAGAGGGACATCTTTCGGTTTTTAAAAACTTTTTAATATTCGGATAGTTTTTGGCCCCACCATTCAGAGTTTTCGATCTGCATGTTGTTTGCATTTCGTCGGAAAATATCGGGCATTCCTCCACGCTGTCAGGAAAGCGTCATGCACGTCTCATAAAATTGTGTGGTGGATGTAGACCGCCTACCAGAGTCAAATTTATTCTCCGAAAGGGAGGGATCGTAGGTGTCCCCATGTTGGGTATTGCGGCATGCCTTAGATTTTCGCCTGCTGAATAGAACCTGTTCCAAGTTCAAGATTTGGTTCACATAACCTTGCACCTTGGATCTCATCGGGACTGGAACCCAGGTCTGTGTGTTATCATCGTCCAAATAGCTCACACGAGAGCGGGTCAGACGCTTCAGACTCTGTTTACTTCGGCCCAAATTCAAAGTGTACCTTGATTACCCCCTTTACTAATGCCCCAAAAGCCACCGGGTGACTACAAAATCACCTTGCGATTGGTAGATTTCGGGCGGTTGGGCAAGGGCATGTGACCCCCCTGTTCATGGGCTGGGGGACCGGGGGGCGACCACTTCGACCTCCCCCAATAGCACGCAGGATTTGTGTTGAACAATTCTAAGTACAACCCCCCCCCTCGACTGGTCCACACTGAACCCCAGTCGAGTGAGTCGAATAATGTCACGAAAAGCGCGAACTAGATCGATGACAACTGGAAGCAGTAAGGATTTCTGCGAACCTTGCACAAAGAGTTGACCGAATAGCTGTTAAGAAGATGACTGTCATGGAAAACAGCGGTCGGTGTCAGAATGAAAGTTAAACAAAAAATTATTGGGGGACAGTCATGTAAAAGAATACATATAAGGTGGAAGACTTTTTTCTAGTTCTTTTACTCACGTCAGTTCAGTTCAGTTTATTTGGGGGAAACGTAGGTTTTGAACCTTTGAACTCCCTATTTCTTACATGGAAACAAATTATATAGAAAATGTGAAAATGGAAGCGTCAAACAGTTGCGGAAATTTTTTTCCAAACCGGGCAGATAAACCAATTATTCAAGTGTTTAAACATGTGAACCTTACTGAAAGCACTGTACTGTAATCAGTCCATGCCTAATTGTGCTGTAACAATGGGTACAATCTCAGTCATCTGAGGAAGATGAAATGAATGCCAACATTCGTATGCAATGGACTTGGGACAATCAAAAACAAACGTTACTGAAATACAGACAGCAATATTATAACAGTAATAAACTGTTGGAGCGGAACGCTAAGACGATATCGGTCGGGTGACATTATGATGTGTAGTGGTATAGTGCTCCAACATGCGTTTAAAAGCCTCGAGTTTTCGAGACCATTCAGATAAACGAATTGTTCCAGGCGTTGAAAACATTAACATTACTAAATGTGCCGTACAGTAGTCAGTCAACGGGTAATTGGTGCGATCTAAATTTCCGAGGGAGATGAATTGAATGCCAACACTCGCATTCAACGGTCTAACCACAATAAAAAAACGTTACTGAAATACAGGCAGTAATATAGCGTTAATAAATTGTTCGAACGAAATGCTAAGACGATATTCGTCAGGTGGCATGACGTTTAGTGGTATACTGGCCCAACTTGCGCTTAAAAGCCTCAACGGAGGTGAACATGACGATATCTGCAGGCAGAGCATCCCAAGCCTCGACCACTCTGTTGGAGAAGATGAACTTCCGTTTGTCCAGCCCGGCGCCAGTCACACGTGGTTTGAGTGGATGACCTCGGAGGTTCGTTGTGTTTGCTAACTCAAAGAAGTCCGCAGGTAAAAGACAACAGTCCTGACCGCGCATGATACCAAATGTTTGTATCGCGTCGCCTCTTAACAATCTGTAGCTCAGAGAAAAAGGACCGAGATTGGATAGCCGTGTTTCGTAGGGTAGTGAACCCTGTACACTAACGAGTTTAGTTGCACGTCTTTGGACCTTCTAGAGGATGTCGAGGTCTTTAGAGGTCCAGAGTTTCCACGCTTGAATGGCAAACTCTAACTGTGGCCGTGCAAACGTCCGAAAGGCTAGCGAAGCAGTCCCCATCGAAGGTAGAGAAAGCCCGCTTGGCAAGGTAAAGAGCTGACATTGCGGACATGACTACCTTGGAGCGACGGTTTAAGTGAAGCCGTGACCCAAACACCCAAGTCACGGCTTCGCTTAAACTGTTGCTCTTCTGCTTCAATGTAGCCGAGTCCGCGTTGGTGTTATGGGACCCTCAGCTCACAACATGACCTCATCACCTAAATAGTTATTCTCTGAGTAACCGGTCCATCGAGCTGGCCTCAGAATCAAATATAAACTGACATTCACTGATTTTGTCTCATGGAAGGTTGCGAGGGCTTGGCCGGTTCATAACTATTTTCGCGTCCGGACCCAGATAGTTAAAATCACTTCATTTTCCGTACGTAGTGCCTCCTATTCAATGGTCCAAGTAAAACTGCAACGGGCATTTCCTAATTAATTGGTGTTTTTTGGAGAATTCGAGTAATCCATTAGGCTCAATTGTCAAAAACCTTGCGGCCTGGTAGTCATCCGGTGAATTCTTTGTTTGTTATTTAGGAAATCCTTCCTGGGCTCTTAACTTACCGTATCAGATTTGGTGGATTTTATAAGTTGCAGTAGTCTGGGTGGGTGACTTGACTCAAATCCGATTAAACACACGGTTCGCGGTGGGGCCTCGTAACTCAGGTGGTTAGAGCGATGGTTGGACGCAAACCCTGCCTACACTGTCTTGGGTTTTAATTCCACCAAGGTCGCCACATTTTTTTACAATTTGGTCCACTGGATCTCCTAATAATTGTCAAATGTTAGCTTATTGAAAGCGTTTTTCGGTAAGATTTGTTTCCGAATAGCAAGCTCACTCCCGGTGAATGGATTTCATTCTTTGGCGCCAAGTGTGTGAATCAAGCATTTGCTTGAACTAACGAAGCGTTGTTGACCTCCCAGTAGTTGCAAAGGGAGAAAACGAGATAATTTCAGAAAAGACGTGCACTTTTTATAGCTTTTCAAACACGTAAGCTTCCCTCTGCTAACTCTGCGGTCATTTCCTCGGCCTACAGTTTCGTCATTTAGAGGTATACCCAGGTCTTACAGAGTGTTCTTCCACGAGTGGCAACTTATCACTGCCCTGACGTGTTCAGTCGCGATTGTTTTCGGTCACCTATCGGCCTCTCCAGCGTAGTTCGATTCGCAAACACTGCGCCGGACCTCATTGACAATTCGCCTATTGACGGGAGTCCTTACTCTCTATGCTCTGATACCGGACTTGCGCTCCACTTATGTAAGCAGCTCTATTCTCCAGAGGTCGCAAAAATCGAGTGGCCGCTTCAGACACTGCTTGATAGATTTAAAGAGTTACAATAATGGAACCAAAGAGCAGCAATCCCATGATATTTTCGAACGGGAAGTGCCGCACTACTCAGGACTTGAGCGGCTGGATGAGATGCGCATATTTTTTCATATGTACTCCCCGAGAGCTCGCGGACAGCTATGCAGGATCAAAGTGAAGAACTAGGTGACGTCAAATGACACCATGATCTTGTCCACGCTAATTCGTAGCGCGATTATCTTCTCCAGAATCTGTCCACTTGAGTGCCTGAGGGATTACCCTTGGGTTTTCAGACAGCTATTTAGCTAAATCGGACGTTGACATGCAAAACAATGATAGGGCGGACCGGATGGAGGTTTCGTTTACTTCGGGCAGTCTTCATGGTAGTTCCTGTTTGTATCATTATCAGTCGTTGTGTTACGTCTCTGTTCTGCAGCTCGGCGAGGTTTCTTTTGATTTGACGTACCAGCTTCTTCGTCTGTTAACAATCCCACTAACGATAGACTGTTTACATTGGCAGTAGAGTATGATTTATGGTAGGCAACCGAATAAATTACGTTTTGGGTATTTTCTGCTTAACTATTGACGGTAAGACCGTTCGACGTGATTGTTGATGACGGCTCAAAGACTGCCCAAACAGTGAGCTTCAATTTGACCGCCGTAATTGGCACAGTCATTGGGCGGCCATCATGCCCCCGTTGTATTTTTTAAGTGAAATTTGGCGGCTCACCTAGCCCCCCCGCCCTTCTCTTTTGCAGTCAAAATGTACGAGGACGAGATGGCCTCACGGGCGGATCGCTTCAATGAGGTGATGTACACTGCCTCTTCTGCCTACGGTGGGGGACGGGGCGGTCGCCCATCGGGAACTGATCGGTCGTGGGGTGGTGGTGGTGGTAGGCCAGGCCTGAGCCGTGCACCAGTCAGCTTCGAGAACCGTGTACCCGACTACATCCCAGACATTGACGAACTGACCGTGGATGATCCCTTTTACTACCACCACCAGGACATGGAAGTCCAGTACGGAGGACAACGACAGCAGCAGCATCGTCGCCCGGGCGGTGACTCCTACTACGAAGGAGAGGCTTTGGAAGAGTCTGATGAGGACTCACGCGACATAGACGGAGGATTCGCCTTCTCTCGTCAGCAGTCTCGCGGACCTCCTCCACGGGACCACGTGTCAGCTGCAGCAGCAGAGGGCGTGGAAGGCATTGTTAACGCCAGCGACCGCTTCTTCTCGGAACCCCGACGAATGATGTTGCATTATAGGCCGCGATGAAGACGTATGGATTGACCCGGACCACGTCCCCCCTCCCTTCAAATTGTCAAATTATGTGAAAAGTCGTTTTTTTATTATCCAAGATATTGTACTTTATCCTCTTTTTGAAGAAAGTGCAGGAGAGGTTTTTTCCAGCGTAGTTCGGTTCGCAAGCGCTGCACCAAGCTTAGTAATGACCCGCCGCGCGAGCGTCTTACCCACAGATCCCACAACGCGATTCCTTGACCCCAGGAACATGAACCCGCGCTTAAGATCCAGCCAGTGGGACCCCCAATATCGTCGTATTCAGCGGGCCCAAAATATTTTGCGTAATAGGCTCGGGAACCGTTGATGCTGTCGATTTCAGTTGTCCTATAGACCGGTCATATCTATCTAACTGGTCACTGTCATCCTACGCTGTTGTGCTTTGGCAACCGAGAGGTAGACGGTCGTAACTGCTGATTCTTGGTAGACCATCAGAGGCGCGATTTTCGAAGACGATTTCCCACCTCCGCCACCATCGACAGTCCAGCCGTCGTTCCAGACGATGTCCACTGTGTACTCCACGACAGGGTGGGAGCAGGAACGGTGGCTTGCACGCGAATTAGTCTACAGTGGCAGTGGACTTGCTCTGCGTCTGCTGCACTCCCTCCTTCCTCGCCCGCCCGGGCCCGGTGTGAAGACCGGAAGCGAGAGAGGACGCAGGTGGCTGGCACGCTGAAACCGACAACTAAGCGCACCACCACACCCCTGGCCCACAGCGGACACTGCGATCTCTGGAACAAGTGCTTTGTTAACCTGACGTTTCGGATTCTCGCCCGAATGCATCATCAGAGACGGTGACAGAAACGGATGATTCGTGCACACGAAGTTGCAGTATTTATAGGTAGCAGTCGCTATGCTGCTGCATACCTATGATAGCTAACCACTCTCCCCTTCATCGAAAAATGTTGCCCACTGGTGCGCCAATTGCTTGATGGCCGGTATGCAAGTTGTTAATGGCTAAGATCTCGTCACCCCGTGTCCTATGCTGGCGTGATGATGGCTCGGCCACCTGGCTCACCGGCCTGCTCGCTCCCAGAGTGGCTAATTACATTGCCCAAACCATGCCCCAGCGTAGCATAGCGACTGCAACCTTTAAATACGGCAACTTCCTGTGCGCGAATCACCCGTTTCTGCCACCGTCTCTGATGATGGATTCGAGCGAGAATCCGAAAGGTCAGGCGAATAGAGCACATGCTCCAGCGATCGCTTCTACTTCTTATCAACTAGTTCCTAGAACCCGCATCCTCGCTTGTATCGACAACTGCCTGGGCTTTTGTGCACCATGCAGGGAGAGGCGTCACGGCTGCCAATTAGGCACGACGTGGGCCGGCAACTGGACCTGCCGTCGGACCCCCACTGATGATGGACTCGAGCGAGAATCCGAAACGTCAGGCGAATAAAGCACTTGCTCCAGCGATCGCTTCTACTTCTTATCAACTAGTTCCTTGAACCCGCAGCTTCGTTTGTATCGACAACTGCCTGGGCCTTTGTGCACCAAGTAATGTGGGAAGAGGCGTCACGGGTCCCAATGTGGCACGACGTGAGCCGGCAACTGGGCCTGCCGTCGGACCCCGAATTTTGGCACTGTTTTTGTATGCGCATTCCCAATAACTCCTGTGCGACTCCGATCCGGCCCCTGTATTGATCCGGCGCTTCCACTGCGTTGCACCTTTTAGGGGCGAATGGTATCAGAACACAAAATCTATAAATTGATGCGCGGCTGACAGAGCGGTGGGGATAGTCGTCCACGACGCTGGCATCTGTTTAGTAGGCAAACTGATGGGGTGGATGGTTACGCGAGTGTGATAGTCTGCTAACGGCAAGGAGTTAAGGATTCTGGGTGGACTGCTGCCAATGACTGAATGCGTGCCTAAAAATTAAAATCTGGTGTCAGTCACTACCGTGGTTCTACCGAAACCGCTATCTGAAAATGTGACTGGAAAGCTTGTGAACAGCATGAAAGAACAGTGTAATATGCAACTGGAGCACACAAAAAATAGTACGTTAGGGGCCCTTTAATGGTGCATAGTTCTTCCTCTTCCTAAAGCAATAAATTCGATGGGGAGAGTTTCCGTTGGGAAGGGCAGGGCATTTCTTTCTAGGGCGAAATGTTAGCGACAGGACACTGAATAAGTTCGGCCACCAATCACGTTTTCATGCGGATAAGGAGGAGAAGTGCCTGACCGACTAGGCACATCAACAATAAAAAACCCACTTAACAAAATGTCGATGTTCGGAATCGAAAATACGCGCGAGAATGGCGCCGCTAATGTTCCTCGTTTCGCCTTTTCCCAGCCATGCCGGGAGGTGTTCTCGTATTCTCTTGGATAAGCGCCGACTCGTGCGACCAATATAACTGACGTAGGTACCCTCTTTGATGCTGAAAATCAGGCACATCTGTCGATCAAATTCACGTTGGATATCGAAACTGCCGTTTCGTTCCCTTTCTTAGATGTTCTTCTAAGCGGGAGACCTGACGGGAGTGTCCGAAGAAGCGTCCATCGGAAGAAAACCTGGTCTGGACAATACACGAAATTCACCAGTTTCGTATCCCTCCAACAAAAACAAAATCTAGTCCGATGTTTGGCACAAAGAGCTAGGAAAATTTGCTTAAAAGATAGCATCGAGGAGGAGCTCAGAAAAATCCCGGACATCGTTCGAGAAAACGGGTAGCCTAACAGGTTTATTGCAAAGAATATGGCCGAACGACTGATAAAACCCGCCACACCGACTGCCGAGGAGAAATCTTTCTTCTTCAAAGTCCGTTTTCAAGGGGACGCTGCGAGTGAACTCCTAAGGAGGCGTCTTGATCAAGCTGTCTCGCGAACCTTCCCAGCAGCAAGGGTTCAAATATCAATCTCTACTAACCCTATTTTACGCGGAGAAGGTAAGGATAAGTTGCCACCACAGACCACTTCAATGTGCATATATTCCTTCACTTGCTCCCGTGAGGCAGGTTATAGTGGTCGCACGAGTCGGCGCTTCTCCAAGAGAATACGCGAACACCTTCCGTCATGGCAGGTAAAAGGCGAAACCAGGAGCATATGCAGCGCCATTCTCGCGCATGTTGTCGATTCAGGGCATCATGTAGACCCCAATGAAGCGTTTCATGTGATCTATAAGGTCCCATCGAGCTAACCTAAGCTACTGGGCCAGCGCCTGTTAGCAACAGCAGAAGCGGCCGCCATTCGGTTACGAAAGCCAACCTTATGCGCAGAGCAGAATCACGTTTAGGCTCCGCGCCTACGGTGGTCGAAGGTCGACTAACGGTGCAACCCCCCCGCGCACTTCCGCTCTCACCCCGCCCCTGACAATGACTACTATTACCCCCCCCCCCTCCCCCACATTCCCACACTCCGCCTGTGCTTTAAGGCGCACCTTTATCGATTTCCCTTATCGCTGACAGGTTTTACTTCTACTGTACTGGTCCGACGAGAATTTGTCGAAAGCTACGTACGCTTGCCACCTCGTCTTCTAAACAAAAAGAATTCACAGACGGATGTGCATGCCAGCGCAGGGAAGAGAAAAACTTCAGAGCGCACAAGGTAAAAGGGACCAGACGGCAGGATCAGTGGACAGATCTGCATTTGGCAGCATTGGTGAGAGTACATGCGTCATATAGACGGTACAGGCTGCAGGCGGCGCGAAAGAAGATGCGATACGTTGCGGGCGCTCTATGGATTTGGGCAAATGTGGATATTCCCTTCACTGACGCAACCACAAATTACATCCAGGTCTGCGGTTAGTTTGACCACCACTGGCATCACCACCTGCTAGTTCGACCGTCTCGACCGACGATGTCCACAGTGTCCTCCATAGTAGGACGAAGCAGGCAGGGTGACCTGTGGGCGTGAGGAAATTTACAGTGAACGTAGGCTTGAGTGGCATCCACCACACTCTCTCTTCCTCCTCCCCGATGTCACGACAGCCAAGAAGATCGGAGGCTGGGGAGGGCGCAGGTGGATCGGACCCGCACCTACAGCATGTGGGCTAACTCATGAAATGTCAATCGAAATTCCGAAATGCGTTTTCGTTTCGAGAAGATAAATTAAAGAGGGTTGTAAAACTAGTCGGCCGGCTTTCGAATGAACTTCCTTCCGGCTGCATGCAAAAACAACACTCTGTAAAAGACGACTACTCAAGTAGCATGAATTTTTCTCATTGATTTTCGATGCCCCTTAAAGTGCAATTATATTTCATGGAAAACATGCATACACATACTCATTATTTCGTTTATTCGGTAGAAAATAACGTCTTCTTCCAATCTTATACTCGAAGAAAGGGTATAATTCGGTTTTAAAGACTTTACCTATTCCCGAATAATTTTGAACTCGCACCACCGTTCCACTTGCATTCAGGGTTTCCAAACTACAAACCGTACATTTTCCGCGTACGGAAAATCACACATTTCTCTATGGTAATAAAGGAGGACTATATAGTGTTCATGAAATTAGGCAGTGGATTTGATCCATATTGTTAACTTCACAAGCCGCATTGGTAAATGCAGAGACAAGACGATTTGTGAACGGCCATTTCACGGTATTTAAAAGTCCCATGATCGGAAACTTTTTTAAAACCGAATTATGTCCCTCCTTCGAGTATAAAATTAGAAGAAGACGTAATTTTCTACCGAATGAGCAAAAGAATGAAAATTTTTATGCACGTTTTCCATGAAATATAATTAGAAATTTAGGGGCATCGAAAATCAATGAGAAAAATTCATGCAACCTAAATAGTCATTTTTTACAGAGTGTAGTTTTTGCATGCAGCCAGAAGGAAGTTCATTCGGAAGCCGGCATCCTGAGGTAACTGAATTTCTATAGACTTATGTTGCATGCTGACTAGTTTTACAACCCTACTTAATTGATCATTTTGAAATGGAAATCAAAACGCATTTCGGAATTTCGGTTGACATTTCATGAGTTAGCCCACCTACTGCAGGCGTGCCATCACACCCTCTTATCCACAACAAACATTTAACTGGGATTTTAACCAACAGCAGCACCACAACGGATCAGAGAGGAAAGGATGACTGGGCAGCCATGCTCCCGACCTTAATACTCAGTGGGAGTGCAAGCGCAGAGAACCAGGTGCCCGAAAACTGCCAGTGCGATGGCCATGGTTTACTGGTCATGGCATAGCAGACGTATACAACCCTCAAGGCCCAGAAGATTGAGACACGGCCCTGCACCTAGCGTAGGCCATCACCCTTTAAAGGCCAGATAACCAGTCGGTCATCGGCTGGGAGGCACTACCCATAAAGTGCACACACACATTCCTCACACGCGTAAGAGTGCCAGAGGTCACTCTGAGAAGCAGTCGTGATAGCCTGGCTCTCAGTCTACCAGTCCGCCAGGCCACACAAACACATACATCTGGGTAATCTGCGTAGACTGAGCTGAGTCGTCAGTCGACAGCCTTCCAAACCAAGGCGCTCGGCGCACCGTACTAGTCTCAGACTCGGATCACACATGCAGCAGAGGAGCCGCATGGAGAGGGAGCCGAGAAGCACACGTACCACTTGCGTGGGAGGTGGCAAATTGAGTCCTTGTGTTGTGTGGTGCAGGTGTGGATGGGAGAAGGTGCAGCCGTAGACGGCGGCACCGGTCTTTACGTCATTTCGGCATGGTGGTCTGTTCTAGTGCGAATTCGAGCTACCTAGTTCGGGAAAGACGTTCAGTTCCCCGGGGCCCGCTAATCCCAACTGCTCACCTGTTCCTGTTAAGAAAAGTCGATCACCCTCTGACCGTTTACTTATGAGCCGTTGTGCTGCCATGGCGGTTGGCCTTGGTAGAAAACGCCGAGTTTCACCAATCTTACGTGCCATAATAAGATAGGTTTGCATCAAGCAAAACAGTCTACCTTACTCTGAATTGAGCCAAAGAGCAAACTCATCTAAATGCTCTAGACAACATCTCTCAGGCGAGATTTCCAGGTTGCCGCCTGAGATGCGACAAAAGAAAAGCAGATCACCCTCTGACCGTTTACTTATGAGCAACGTATCCCACACCTACTGTGTACGAGTCATCCTTCAGTTGTTCGTTACGCAAGATGGGCCCACTAGGAACGCAGTTGATTTGTAGTATTTTCGCAGAGGCCATGTCTTCTGACCCTGTGTTCAATCTCAATTATTTGAGATTACTTACAAAACCGGCGAGGCACTGATGCTGAGCACTTCGACGGCTACACCAGAATCTGATCATTGGATCGACAATCCGCCATGGAGTCATGTGCCCCGGCCCTGTCGGTTAGTGTCGATAAAATCCAGGACACATGAGAGTGGCGCACCCAACATGCCATCATTGCAAGACGAAATATACAGGCTGGGAGCAGGAGCACGTTTAAACAGCTAACGACGGCAGGTAAGAAAGACAGACCCCTGGTACTACTCTTCGATTATCGATCGCCCGACGGCATGCGAACGCCTGCGTGGGCTTTAGGCCGAAAATACAAAAGTCTTCCCGTTTTGGAGAAAGCGTTTATCAATAAGATGGCTTTACAAAGAGGGTTGTGATGATAAAGGTGCCTTTACTAAAGTACAAAGACGTGAGAAAACTCTTCTAAGGTCCAAAATAGAATGGATAGGACCCGAGACAAGTTCTTGGAGAAACAAGTCAGCAAAGGCTCTAAATCTGTTTGCACTCCCGGGAAGAAAAACAGAAGTAGAGGGTTGGGAACAAAGGATGGATGGGTGAAACAAATCCTTTTTATTGCTGATGTCTCGGAGAGATTGATCGGCTGTGAATGGGTCCTCGGGAGCCACAAGCCGGCGAAGGGAGTTGACTGTTCAGGCCTCATTGTTGGGCACCAACAATTCCTCGCAATTCGCCTCCATACCCTGCCATCGTTTCAACATAGTCTCCACCTTCGATATCTGTTTGCTATACCGTCGTTGGCTGTCAGTGTCGCCAGGCAGGTTCGCGGAGAGGAGTTTAGCTTCGGTCAGGTATTTCTTTGCCGTCTTAAAGGCGCCCTGATTGCCCTCCAGTACAGCCCACTGGCAGTAGAGATTGAAGAGAGCAACATCGGACTCCTGCTTTTCCCTTTTTGAGGCCGGGGTAGCAGAGAGGACCAGGCTGACGGCCTCTTTCAGCCGGGAGCGTGCATTCTTCGGCATGTCCAGTTGGCTTTCAACGTTCGCCAGGTCGGCCAGTAGGTGGACGCAATTGAGATGATTGGGGGCGTAGACTCTGCGAGCAGTTTTCAACGCAGCCTCTAGCAGTTTTCTTCCAGCCGACAAGCGTCCCTCAAGGACTTCGTAGCTAGGGAAACAAGAGAGAGAGAGAACGACGCCTTGTTTAGTTCTTAATGGGTCGTCGTAATCCGCATCATAGTGATGACAAAACAATCGTCAACTTCAACAGCGTACACCGTGTGCTCCATACCAGAGTGCGAGCAGGGATGGTGGATTGCGCGTGTATTACAATGCGTGACCGATCTCATGAAATATTGGCCAAAATTATGGAATGAGTTTCCGATTAGGAAGGATTACTTAAGTGGGGTTGTTATACTGATAATCATGCAGCATAATCCTATAACATTTCGGACTCGTCAGGATGTCGGCTTTTGAATACACTTCTTGTCGACCTCCTGCAGAAACTACACTCGGTAAACAATGACTACTTAAGTAGCATACATTTTTCATATTGATTTTCGATAGTCTTATAAATTCAAATATATTTTATAGAAAACATGCACAAAATATGCTTTCTTTTGCTCATTTGGTAGGAAATCACATTGTCTTCATATTTTATGCCCGAAGAAAGTGTGTATTTAGGTTTTAAAAAAGTTTCTTATGACCGTGGGATGTCCATGTATGCAAGACCGCACATGTCTGCTTACTAATGCTCCTCATGAAATGTACAACACAGTCCGGATCCATTGTAAAATTTCATGAACCCTATGCGGTATCTTCTTAAAGACATAGAGGAATATATGATTTTCCTTACGCGGTAGGCATGAGCCTTGTAGACCGGAACTGCTAAACGCCGATACAATGGTAGATCAGGCTGAAAATTATTCGATTTCAGGTGGGATAAGGCGCAGGTGGTTGGCGCGGCAAAAACCCGCCCATAGGCGTGCCGCCACACCCGATCGTAATGACACCAATCACTACGAAGCTAACAAGTTCAGGTCTAGTCGTTACTTCTCACTCATTTGAGAGTAGCACTTAGCGACTTGACCTGATTGCGGGACGGAATATGGGCTTACCGTTGTCTCGAAGATCCAGTCTTCATCGGCGGCCGCAAGCGCCGAGAGCGAGCATTACCGTCAGGGACAGTGGCGATTGGAATAGTCATTTATAGTGCAGTGAAGCCACTCATGAAACTTCGCGACCGCTACCAGCTTCATTATCAGGACCAGATGCGCATTGAATAATTGGGCAGAGGAAAAATGCTGGAATTCAGCACTTAGCCCACCGAGTCAACCTTTGTCCACGGGATTTAGAGCAAACGATGACGAGTTTGTCGAAACTCACCATAAGGAGTTCCTAATAAGTTGAATTCGGTCTCCTCCGTGCCGAGCTGAGTGAAACAGAAGTGGAAAAACATCCGGAGCACCTAAGAAGTTCAAGGGTCGGCGGTCACCGTCGGCAGCCCTT
>CACRXP010000947.1:0-31462 GCA_902702965.1 Spirometra erinaceieuropaei | reverse complement strand
AGTTACGCCAAACGCTTTTTCTGAGATTGCGGTGACCGGAGATATTCAGTTTATGCATACCTCCGTGTAGCATGGGTCGTGTTTGTACTTACAAATGACATGATTGTTATCGTGACTGCAGCTGACATCATCTGGCTCCTCATACAAGAAAGGTCTGGCGCGTTTGGTCAACACTCTTCTCAGATAATGATCGTTTAATGCCGAGGGTTCACAACAACTACTTCAATCTAGTAGTGAGCCTTCAGGAGGTAGATCTTGGGCCAAAGGACTTCGGCATCGCTTCGAGTGCGGAGGCGTCCTGGAAATTGAGCTCGCGGCACAGAGAAGTTGGTGCGGTGAGCAACAAGCCATATGCTCGAGCAGCTGCAGCCGCGTTTGCTGCAACAAACGTGGACTGTCCCGTTTGGAAAGAAGCCGCTTCCCTCAAAAGGAAGTTCCCGAAAAGCAGTAAGACTCAACCGCCCGTCTGCACTAATCCTTCACACGCACAGATGAGCATTCGCGATTGTGAGGGAGAACGGGCGAAGCATGCGTCTGTTAGACGTGAACATTTATACGTTCAATACGCGACTAACACAAGAGCACAGAGGAGATTCAAACATACAGCCTTGGTTGCAGAGAATTATTTAAGTAATATCTGCCATCAGACAGCATAATTACAAAACATTTTAGGCACGTCAAGATGCCGACTTTTGGATGCGCACCGCAGTGAGCGACTTCAAAAAACAAACTTGTCCAAACAACTACTTAAGTAGCAAGCAGTTTTTGCACCGATAGTTGACGACTTTTTAAATTCGAACGTAGTCTAGTGAAAGCATTCAAAAGACAACCCCTTCTTATAGTCATTTTGTAGGAAAGTACATCTCTTTCGAAGACTATGCTCGAATAATGCTGCAGTAGATATGGATAACACCACACACTTCAAAATTGTCATTAATAAACAGACAGATGCGATGCCACTTGAGTAAACATTTAACAGTTTTAGACATACGATAATTACAAACAATTTTGAGACCGACAGATAACCCCTTCTTCTCCTGTAGCGCGACCCCCCCCCTCTGAGGGAGGTGCCTATGCAACACAGAGGCTGTGCAACAACAAGGCGTCCAGAGAGGACAGTATTCCAGTTGAAATCGACAAGTATTGCGCCAACACTCTGGTGCCCTGGCTCCATGAGGTGATTGAGCAAGCATTGAGAAATGAAGAACGGGCATCCTTCTGTCTGTCTTCAAAAAGGGGAAGAAGATAGAGCGCGAGAACTACTGCGACGTAAGTCACATCGAAACGTCTGGAGTCGTTTATCCGATCTGGTGCAGTTGCGGACAAAGCAACTACGTCGCAGAAACCGGAAGACAGCTCCGAACGAGAATGGCCGAACACGCGGCAGTCGTGCGCAGAACTGACGCCAGCTCTCAAGTTGCGACTCATTCGACGAGATCCGGCCACGCATTCGAATCCGACCAGGCCAAAATTTTCGCAAAAGGTGACAACCGCGTGAGCCGGGAGCTACTGGAATCATGGTTTACTGGCTCCCAGTACATCAAAAAGCGCAACGATCTTCCCATTCCATACTCCGCGCTGATACTTCGCCTAGGCGGAGTAATTGGCCACACAGGGAGCGCACAGGTGAACACTTTTCCCAACACCAGGGTCAGTGCGTCAGATGGTCGAGCAATCATCACACCAACATCCAACGCAAGTGATGAAATTGCAGCAATTAACGACTCGAATGTCGGCCATCAAGCAATTAGAACACCAAGTGCGACGGTCCCGGATGAAGGGGGGCGCCGTTAATGTTCATAGGTATGCGGTTGCATGGCTACTGCATCCTATAAATACCGCAGCCAATTGTGCATTAACCACCCGTTTCTGCTTTTATCTCTGATGATGGGTTCGAGCAGGAATCCGAAACGTCAGACTAATAAAGCTCTTGTCCCATCGATCGTGTCTCCTTCAAAAATCTACGCTTTTGTCCTTCTCAGACGGTTATAGTCTATGCGTCAGTCTAGGACGAGGCCCAACCCAGCCGGATTTCGAGCTGGACGTGGATGCGCAAACCCGCTATCCACACTGAGGCGCATTCTGATATTCTGTCCTGACTCCCAGCAACCGATGGCCGTCTGCTTCGTCGTTGCGTTCAATTCCGTCAATCGCGCGTCCCTATGGCGAATACGGAAACTAAATTGTGTGTCGGCCAAAGTCAACACCATGATCAAGGTCTACTATCGCCCCGCCACTGTGCAAGCTCTCCTCCATAAAAATCTCTCCCAACCGTTGATATTCGATAAAGTTGGATCCTGTCGTCCATTCTGTTCAATTATGCCATTTACTAGATTCTCGAAAAGACCCTACACGGTTTTGATGGTGCGGTATTCGGGCCCTGACGCTGGTCGACTGATCTAGACTAAGGCCTTTGGAGAAGACGTAATTTTCTACAAAATGAGCATAAGCAAGAGTGGCTTTCTGCATTCCTAATGTAAATACGCCTCGATTTATGAAGGCATCGAAAATCGGTGAAAAAAGCATTCTGCTTATGCAGTCATTTTTGACAAGTGCGATTCTTACAGGCGGTCAAAAAGTCCGTTCTCGGTGTGACTAAAATATCATGGACCCCTTCTAATCAGAGAAACAAGCTCACAGGAGTAATTCTTTTCAGCCGAGACCAAATTTCAGAGAAATTCGCTTAACGTTCCATGAGTTGAATCACCTACTGTACTCATCATCCTTCCCAAATCAAGAGATATCGTCCGCGAACGACACGCCGGACAGCTAGTCGTCAGGCAGAAGTTCAACCCCAACAAAGACTAGACATGACTGAGCCTTTGGGGACGAAACCTATATCGCCAATAGAAGCGAAGAGACGAGTCCCAGGAAGTAGTCTTGAAGAAGGAGACACGGTCGCTGGGACAAGAGCTTTATTAGCCTGACGTTTTGGATTCCTGCTCGCTACTGGAATCATGGTTTACTGGCCCCCAGTTAATCAACAAGTGCAACAATCTTCCCCCTTCATACTCCGTGCTGGGACTTCGCCTAGGCGGAGTAATACGCCAAGCGGGAAGCGCACAGGTGAACACTTTTCCCAACTCCACGGTTGGTGGATCAGATGGTCGAGCAATCATCACACCAACATCCAACGCACGTGATGGAATTTCAGCAATTAACGACGCGAACGTCGGTCATCAAGCAATTAGCACACCAAGTGCGACGATCCCGGATGAAGGGGGGGGGGCGGAGCCGGGAATGTTCACAGATATGCGGTAGCATGGCGACTGCATCCTGTAAATACTGCAGCCTCTTGTGCATGAACCACCCGTATCTGCTTTTGTCTCTAATGATGGGTTCGAGCAGGAATCCGAAGCGTCAGGCTAATAAAGCTCTTGTCCCAGGGATCGTGTCTCCTTCAAAATTACCTCTACCATTGTATATTCCCGATCGCAACTGAAAGGAGGAGTACGTGGGTCAGAAGTTAGGGCGCTGGACCAGCAGGTCCCGGGATCGAGCCTCGGGGGTTGTGTACCTCGGGGCTGGATATGGCTGACTGACGAAGGCCAATAAACCAGAAATGACCCCTCTAGTCTTCCTTGTCTTTGTCGGTAATGTGGGCTGTCTGGCAGGTCCACAGTGGAAGTGGAACGGAGCTCAGCGGACTCTGACACGAAATAAGCAGATTCGCGGATCTGACGAACAAGCAGATACAGGCCTACCGGGGATAAGGCCACCAGGTGTGTTTGGGTACTGATTTAGAAAAGAAGCAAGCGGGGTCGCTGGAGTGAGGATTTCATTCACCTAGCGTTTCGGATTCACGTTGGGTCCATCATCACGTTGTTTCTGTTGCCGTCTCTGGTTGCCAATAACAAGTTGAGAAGTTATAGCGGTATCACAAAGTGACTAATGCTGCCTGGAATCCTATAATACTTCCCTCACTGTTGTCTGACACAGTCCTTGAACATGAAATTAATGTGCGAGTAGATGACAACGTCTGCCTTCGAATCCAGGAATTACCTAAGACCTCTCTCTTTCACCACATCGCTCCACCCAGCCTCTCTCCGGTAGTTCACGGCTTAGTGAAGCCCTTGGATGATCACAGCGCCATGATCCGCGTGTTTTAAACAGACTTGGCTGAGATACGTGTCGCCGAGAGCAGTAATTTTAAACCAACAAAAACTACTGTTAAGGCTACTGCCAAGCGCAGAGATGATCTCCCTCCAGACGACGACGACGACGACGACGACAACAACAGAATTCCGGGTGACCAAATAGGGGGTTTATCGATATTACAAGAGTCGAAAACAAAGTGTTGCGAGACAGACAGCCAATTGAGTGTTTTGCACCAAAATTACTCCAAATGGGAAGGGGGGGGAGGGAGAAAGGGGAGACGGAAAAATAATTCAGTTAAACCAAATGGAGAAAACACCGCGACCTTGGTTTGAGTTCACGATAGCAAGAGCAAGTCTTGAGACCAGTCAGTCCTCCTAACATGTGAACTACGAGGTCTCGATCGGGAGCCGTGAGTTTAATTGCATTTGGGTCATGTTACCCGCCCACCTAGCCGCCAAATTTTTCATAAGTGGATCAAGTAAAGTACTAAAATCTGCCTAAAACACCTAGTTATTAAGCTAGCGTGACAGGTATATGGTTGATTTCATACATTGCAGTAGGCTGGGTGGGTAGCTTGACCCAAATGGGATTAAACTTACGGCTCCCGGTGGGACCTCTTAGCTCGGGTGGTAAGAGCATTGGCTTTACTCAAGCCCTGCCCTTGTTCTTATGGGTTCGAATCCTACCGAGGCGGTCGAGTTTGTCACAATTGGGTCAATTGACTTGTTTAAATCCGTCAAAAACACCTATGGTTGATAATTGCTGAAAGCCTGGTAAAACACTGTCTTCAGGGGATCGCGATGCCCTTGGGCTGTGAGAGTTGACGTTACAAGAAGGGTCCACATAGTTTTCCATCTAACCTGGCTACGGTACGCGGATGAGACTACAGTTTGGGTCAAAAGACCGTTCAAAATTTCCACTGTTTCAGAATAGCATCCAGATCTCAACAGTGCATGGTGAAACGCACTCATAGTCCCATGTTCAACTGTTGGGTCGTTCTAGGACACAGAAGCCCTCCAGCTTCAAGAGTTGAAGATACTGCTCTTTCCAAAAACGCAGCCGACCCACGTTGCTATAGTAGAAGCACAAAATTGAGATATCGAGGTCAGGAAACGGATACGCAGGCCAATGGATCGTCAAGCTCCTGTTTGCCTTCTGATTTGCCATTGATTTTCGATGCCCTTATAAATCCAGATATATTTCATTTAGAAATGCACAACATATTCTCGTGGCCCGGTAGGTAGAGGCGTGGACTTCTAAACCAACAGGTCGCGAGTTCGAGGCTCGGGTGTTCCACACTTCGGGCTTGGGTATGGCTGGCTGACGACGGCTAATAAGCCAGAAATGGCCACTCCAGTCTCCCTTGTCTTTGTCGGTAATAGCATTCTGCCTATATATCATGCGCCGCTGTGCGGCTGCTGGTTGGGCTCGAGAGAGAGCCCTTAAGGCACAACGGAACGAGTGAGTTCCGTATGAACGATCGGTGAGCGCCCCCTACCACCACAACATATTCTTTCTTTTTCTCGATTGGTAGCAAATCACATCTTCTGCTAATTTTGTATTGGAACAAAGAGTACCTTTTTGTTTTAAAAAGGCTCTAATCGTGCGATTTCTCGAGACCGTGTAGTGTCCAATCGCACAGCGTCGCATCAACACATTAATTAATGCTCTACATCCGCATGATAGCTTGCAAGGAACATATGCTTGTAGTGCGGAAACTCTGAATGCAAGTGTAACGACAGGTCGGGTTCAAAATTATTCGGAAATTGAGGGAGGTTTTTTGAACCGAGAAATACTCTTCGAGTATTAAGTCTATAGAAGACGTAATTTGCTACCAAATGAGTAGGAAAAAATATTCTTGAACATTTTTACCATAAAATATACTTGATTTTATAAGGGTATGAAGAATCAATGGAAAAAATGCATGCTACTTAAGTGACCATTTCTTACAGAATATGGCCTGTGCAGGCGGTCGATTAGAAGTTCATTCGAAAACTGGCGTCCTGACTCGAATGGAATATTTTAAGATTATGAAAAATGATAATTAATATGGATAACATACTGTGCGTGACCGATCTCATGAAATGTTGGCCAAGATTCTGGAATGCGTTTCCGATTAGGAAGGATTACTTAAGTGGGGTTGTCATACTGATTATAAGGCAGCATAACCCTATAACAGTTCGGACTCGCCAGAATGTCGGCTTTTGAATGCACGTCTTTTTAACCTCCTGCAGAAACCAAACTAGGTAAAAAATGACTACTTAAGCGGCATGAATTTTTCCTATTGATTTTCGATGGTCTTATAAATTCAAATATATTTTACAAAAAACATGCGAATAAATCCTGCTGTTCTTGCCTACTTCAGCTTCGTACCGGGGACAAAATGCTTCAAATTTTGCTGATTTGGTAGGAAATCGCATTGTCTTAATATTTTATGCCCGAAGAAAGTATATATCTAGGTTTTAAAAAAGTTTCTCAATTCGCGATCTGATCTGCCATTGCATCAGCTTTAAGCAATTTCAGTCTACAAGGTGCATGCTTTCCGCGTAAGGAAAATCATATACTCCTCTGTGTCTTTAAGAAGATACCACATAGAGTTCATGAAATTCTTTAATGGATCCGGACTGTGTTGTACATTTCATGAGGAGCCTTAGTAAACGGACATGTGCGGTCTTGCATGCATGGACATCGCACGGTCTTAGACATCTCATAATTAGAAACTTTCAAAAACCAAAATATACACTTTCTTCGGGCATAAAAGATAAAGACAATGTAATTTCCTATCAAATGAGCAAAAGAAAGCATATTTTTGTGCATTTTTTCTGTAAAATATATTTGAATTTGCAAGCCATCGAAAACCAGTGCAAGAGATACCTCACCGATAGAACACTTGAATCACAGCGCACACGAGTCCCAGAGAGAGCGGGTCAAAATTGTCATCGCCAGAAATCGGCAGTATACTGTATACGCCTGACTGAGAAAAATATCTAGATGCACAGCACCTTCAGGGCGCGACCTTCACTCCACATGAGGAGGAGAAAGCGTTGGATAAGGGCGTGCACTGTGTTTGGTGTTACTTACTGGGCATAAGCGTTCTGTACGGCACCCAGGAGGGCCAGGTTATTAAGGTCTTCCTCCGAGAGCGGCTTGCCATCGTCGTCGTCGAGCGGAATGGCTGAACAGTTCTGCTGCTGCATCATCAAACAGAAGGCGAAACCCGACTCGGCTTTCTCCGAGTCCGCGAGCTTAGAGTAGACCATTGCCAGCTTGAGAGAGAGTTCAATAATCATGGGAGAACCGGGTGGAACACCGGAGGCCGTACAGTCGCGAATTGTGTGCACGAACAGCCTCTCAGCGGCTGGGTAGTCCTTCTGTAGGAGTTTGAGGTTAGCCAACTCACTGTAGACGCGTGCGCGTCGACTCAACCACGCATCGTTAGTTTGCTGACCGGTGCGTGTGGCCTCGTCCAGGGTGAGGAGGAGAGCGTGCAGGGCGGTGTCCGCGTCTTCCAGGCGATTGTTTTTGATGTGGAGGAAGGCGTCATGCATCTGCTCCTTGATACGCTCTTCCAGGCTCGGTTCGCGTCTACTGAAGGGCCAGAACAAGGCGAAGGCAAAGGCGGTGCCGAGGGTGGTGACGTAACTGAAGCCCCTTCGGTGAAATGCCGTCGTGCATTCAAAGGTGCGAGTCGCTTTTTGAAGAAAAAACAAGAACGTTTCCCTACTTAGTGCCTTTAGGAGAGAATTGGTGCAGCAACCCAAGGTATTGCCGATACAAGCGAAAATGCGAGTTCCAGGAACTAGTTGATCAGAAGAAGAAGCGATCGCTGGAACAATGGCTTTATTCGCCTTTATTCGCTTTATTCGCGAATAAAGCCATTGTTCCAGCGATCGCTTCTTCTTCTGATCAACCCAAGGTATGTACGTACAGTCAGTGACTGATCTCATGAAATGTTGACCGACATTCTGAAATGTGTTTTTGATTAGGGACGGATTATTTAGGTACGGTTACAAGACGGATTACTATGCAAAATAATTCTCTAATGTTTCGTACTCGCCAGGGTGTTGGCTTTTGAATGCACTCCTTTTGACCTCCTGTAGAAAACATACTCGACAAGAAATGACTACTTAAGTAGCATGTACTTTTCACATTGATTTTTGATCGTCTTATAAATTCAAGTATATTTTATAGAAAACATGCATAAAGATATGCTTTCATTTGCTCGTTTGGTGGAGAATCACGTTATCTTTAAATTTTTTGTCTAAGGAAAGGGTATATTTAGCTTTTGAAAAAGTTTTCAAATATGAGATTTTTAAGACCGTGCAATGTCCATTCATCCAGCATCGCACATCACCGTTTGCCAATGCTTCTCATGAAATGAAGAACATAGTCCGCATCCATTGCAATATTTTATGAATTCTACATGGTATCTTTCCAAAGGTATAGGGGAATGTATGATTTTCCTTACGTCGAAAGCAACCACCTTGTAAGCTGAAATCGCTAAATGCTAATGCAACGGCTGAACAGCCTCAAGATTATTCGGGCATAGAGAAACTTTTTCAAAACCTAAACATATCCTTTCTTCAGATAAAAAAAAATAAAAGACAACGTGATTCTCCGCCGAACGAGTAAATGAAGGCATATTTTATGCATGTTTTCCATAAAATATATTTGAATTTACAAGAACATCAAAAAACAATGCGAAAAATACATGCTAATTAAGTAGTCATTTCTTACCGGTTGTGTTTTCTACAGGGGGTCAAAAGGAGTGCATTCAAAAGCTGACCTCCTGGCAACAACGAAACAATACAGGATTATGCCACATAGTAATCCATACTGTTCCCGTCTCTAAGAAATGAAGAACATAGTGGTGGACGGGCCACAAAACTGGTGGACGGTCTCAGGACTCTGTCATACCCAGAAAGACTGATCCAGTTAAATTTGTTCCCCCTATCCTATAGAAGAATGAGGTTTGACCTATTATGGACATTCCGCATTATCCACGGGCAGGAATGTTCGCTCAAAACTGACGACTTTTTTGAATTAACGACCACGAGTCACCTGCGCGGTCACCCTTACAAAGTCAAGCGGGAGCGTACACGCCTAGACAATCGGAAGTTTTCCTTCAGCCAGCGTGTTGTTCGGCCATGGAACTCACTCCCAAGTGAAATAGTGACATCTGATACAATCGCTGTATTCAAAAGGCAGCTGGATCGTTTGATATTTGATAAACGACGACTTTCACAACAGGACTACCTGCGGCCAGCCATAAATTTCATTTCTTGATTTCATCCCTACTTAACACACCCCTGACTCTTAATGAGATGCCCCTTCTCAAACTCTGCAAATGACTGCACTTTATGCTGATTGTATATAACTGCACTTAAAATTTCATGTGTACACTGAGAAGACCGCCTGCCGCACCCTTAGCAGTCCCGCATTGTGAAAGTTTCCCGTGAACAAATATGTTACTGACAAAATTTTAGTAAGATGTACATTTAACATTTATATTTTATGTACCGTTTTCAATAGGGTCATCAAGGGCATTGCCTATTACCCTAAAATACAATACAATACAATACAATAAAGTAATCCTCCCTAATAAAAAACGGATTTCAAAATGTCGGTCAAAATTTCATGAGATCGGCCACTCACTGTATGTTTGGCAGGCAGTATACGATTGAGAGGTAAGGACCACGTTGATGTGTTCGACCGTCGTTGCCCACGATGCCCACCGTGTGCTCCACAGCAAGGTGGAGCAGGGACGCTGACTTGCGCAGCATCTGCCGCACGCTCTCCTCCTCTCCCACCTGGACCCGGTGTCAAGACATAGTCAAGAAGACCGGAGGCAAGGGAGGGCGCAGGTGGCTGACACGATCGAGCCCGCACCTTGGCGCTCCACTCCACACCTCCCCCGGTCCACACAGCAAATGACCAGGATTTTGACAAACAACAACAACAACAATGGGGAGGGTCGCAGGGGGTTCCAATGCGCGCGACGTCTGTCGGCAACTGGATGTGCAGCCGCACCCCGATAACGCCTGCCAGGATCCGATATGGCCTCCGTGTTGGTCCAGCGCATCTACCACGTGGCCCGTTTAGGGGGCAAACATCGATGTTTACTAACTCATTCACTTGCTCTTGTGGAGTGGGATACATTGACCGTACAACGAGACGCCTAGGAAAGAGAGTGCGTGAATACATACCGGCCTGGCTAGGCTGAGGTGAAAACAGATCAATCTTGAGTTTTATTCTCGCATATCTTGTCGATACGAATCACCGAGTCGATGTCGAAGAAGTTCTTCAGGTTGTCTACCGGACGCCAGCAAACTTCCCCAGAGGCCTACACCAACGGATGTTATCTACAGTCGAGGCCGTAGCTATAAGGCTAGTGAATTCAGGCACTATGTCTTCCATGGCCAACACCGAACCCAGATGGTTATTACACGCCGTCTCAACCCCCCCGCCGACGACAGTGATGTGTACTCCACGTACCAGCATCTCACCCGCTATAGGGTTTGTGAATTCAGGTACTATGTCTTTTGTGGCCAACGCCGAATCCAGATGCTTAGTAAACGCCGTCTCAACCCCCTCAACCCCCGACGACAGTGGTGTGTACTTCACGTACCCGACTTACAGACATCACTCAGAGCCCATGTCACCCTCCAAACGTTGTCCAATGATCATAACACGCCGATCTCGTCATGCGGGTGGCGTGGGAACGATGAGTGTTAATAGCTCCCCTGGGGCACCAACCTACACTCGCCGCATCCGCCTACACTGCCCACATTGCACTCGCGCATGCATTCACCGCATGGGTCTATTAGGCCACATGCGCGTCAACGAAAACCTGCGGTAGACAACCGCCGGCTGCTCCGCACCATCACATCCTGCATCACCAGCATCTCACCGAACGTCAACATCACCCACCACAAGCACCCAACTGCCACCTCCCACGCAAGTGGGAAGTGTGCGTCTCGACCCCTCCGTGCGGTCCCCCTGCTGCATGTTTGATCGGAGTCTCTGACTGCCACGGTGCACCGAGCGCCATGGCTCGGAAGACAGCCGACTGACGCCCCAACTCAGTCCACGCAGTCTACCCACTTGCGTGTGTGTTGTGTGGAGTGGCGGACTGGTGGGCTGAGAGCCAGGCTGTCACGGTCCCTTCTAAAGCGATCTGTGACACTCTCATGCATGTGCGTAATGTTTGTGTTTGCGAGTGTGCTTTATGGGTAGTGCCTCTCAGTCGATGACTGTTTAGTTATCCAAATTTGAAGGGTGACGGTCGAGGCTAAATGTGTCGCTCTTCTGGGTGAAAAGGTCTGAAAGCGTGTGCTATTTGAAGAAGAATATGGGCTCACCGGAACAGGTTTATTTAGACGCTGACGTTTCGAAGAACTTGGTCGGCTCTCCATTGTCAAAGCGTAAAATGCACTTGATCGACCAGAAATCCCAAGTGGCGTGTCACGTTGGTCGGCCTCGTGCTGATCGATTTTTCCCTCCTCTCGCTGCCTCGTCACACACCACTTGAGATTTCTGGTCGATTAAGTGCATTTTACGCTTTGACAATGGAGAGCCGACCAAGCTCTTCGAAACGTCGGAATCTAAATAAACCTGTTCCGGTGAGCCCATATCCTTCTTCAAATAATTAACCCGGATCTCTCAACTTTGCCAATCTGAGCGTGTGCTATGCCAGTATCAGCAAGCCATGGCCCTCGCAGTCTGGCAGTTCCCTGACGCCAGGTTCCCTGCCGGTAAATGCGCCTGCGCCCCCGCTGGGTATGCAGGTGGTGGACATGGCTGTCCAGTCATCATCCTCGTCCTTCTGACCCCTGTTGGGGTGTTGTTGTTGGTGGTGAAAAGTCCCGGTCAAGTGTATGTTGTGGACCAGACGGGGTGTGGTGGCACGCCTACGTGCGGGTCCGGACGCGCCAGCCACCTGCGACCTGCCCCGCCTTCGGTCTTCTTGACTCTGTCTTAACACCGGGTCCAGGTGGAGAGTGGGGAAGTGAGAGTGAGGTAGATGCCGAGCAAGTCTATCACTATAAACTAATTCACGCTCAAGTCACCGTGCCTGCTGCACCTAGCAGGTGTAGCCCACGGTGGACATCGTCGGTAACGGCGGCCGAACTGTTGGGTCCCTTATAAACCCTGGGAAATTCTCATATTTTCAATTTTTATGTAAGTGAATTGGCATGATGATGAGTTGCCGAAAACTCGTGTTTGCCAGATTGAATTTTCAAGTGTAACATGAGAAGATTCTCAGAAATTAAAAAAATACTTGCATAAACCGGACGGCCACGCGCTCCGGCATCCTGCTGGCTGGCGAAGACGACGCAGCCAAAGGGATAACCATTGCTTGATCATGAGTCGCCTGATGTCTAGGGAGAAGGGAAAAATAAAGAGATTGCAGTAAGATACAACTACAAAGTCAAACAAGTCAGGGTTTTAGTATTATCTAGAGTTGATACCGAAAAAGATAGGGATGTCGGAATGATCGTTCAGGCGCATGTGGGTTCATTAGCCGACGACAGTCAAGTCTCGTATTGCAGACCTAGAGCTTGAACCCAAGTTAGTCGGTCAAGGTTCACATTCCTACGCTACGTCATACCGGCGTCGATCGAGGGACGGCCAATTCAATGAGATTGGCGTGCATTAATCCGACAGTGGGATGGGAACCAACAATTCCCCTTAACTTCGAGTCCGAGGACCTAAGTCCCATGTAGGTGACTCCATCGCAACCATCAATGAATACCGGAAAAGAAGACACGACAACTGAAGCCAGAGCTTTCTTCGCCTGCGGTTTCGGATTCCTGCTCGAACTCATCGTCAGTGACAGAAGCAGTCTCAGATGATGAGTTCGAGCAGGAATCCGAAGCATCAAGCTGATAAAGCTCTTGTTTCGGCGATCGTGTCTCCTTCTTTACGACTGCTTCCTGTGACTTTTACCAGAGAAGCGTTGCCAACAAAGAGAGGAACTAATTTCCGTCCGAAGCCGGTGACGCGACAGCCCAAGGAGAGCTTCCGAAATTGTAGCCCGAATCAGCTGATAATGAGGCAGTTTTAAATCAAACGATAACCCTACCTAAACTGCGAACTTATATCCTATGGCTGAGGTTGTTGGTCACCATGCGATCAATACCACCTCGTATTCAGGACAACAAAACGCCCCCCCCCATGTATCATTAATCAGACCATCGGTAGCTTTCAGGGACGAGAACGCGATATACAAATAATAGCGTCGAGTGTACTTTTAACAGGACGAGTATCGCGCGAACTAAGAACTCATTGAGGTTTGGAACTCGGAGAATAATTGCGCAAATAAGAATACTGACTTCCCTCAAAAGCCCCTCCCTGAGTAGCGAAACCAATCGATATTTGGTCGAGAGGGGTCGTATGACGCTTTAAATTGGTTGAAGTGCGCATTTTAAGCAATACCCCTTTGACAAATAGGTCAACGTGACTTTAGGATTACTTCTATAGAATGGAGGAGTCTGTATGCATCACGGTCCTAAAGGTAATAAATGCACGTCTAGTTATTAGGGTCTCGAGAATACGATGGGCAAATGATAGAGGTGAGTTTATTCCACAAAATCTGACAGAAAAAGGCCCCACGCGGTCTCCCAATCAATGAAAATGACTACTAATCCACCAAACGATTGCCGTAAACGCAGACAAAGTTGGTTTGCATCGAATTATTCCATTTTCGATAGCAACTTGTGCTAGCAGGGGTTGACTTGAAGGCTGTCTCCGACTTGACCTTGTAGCCTGCCAGTTTGACTCCAAACGAGAGGAGGGACACAGGATTTGGTTCGTCAGGACATTTTTAACACTAGGAATGAATTCTTAACTTTCTCAGGTCGAGCCAGGAGTATGAAGCCTAAATTAAACACTAAGAGAATGGAGAAACGGCCGGTGGGGGTAAGAGACAGGAACATCAAGTGGAGTAAACGGAGAGGTGAAAATGAAACGGTGCGTCAACCACGAAAAATAGCGAAGAAGCTGTTCTTGCTCCATGTATATTCTAGTGATCCGTCTACCGTATCAGGTGGGGATCACCATTACCATCAGAGGCAGCGGTAACTTGTGTAGCGGCTAGTTCACGCTGTCGACTAACACTAGCTAGGGTTCCAAGACAGAACCAAGTAGACTACTACGGGTGGCGGATGTCAGCACAGAGGCTGGCGAAGATGAATCAAGGCGTGCGCGTGTCTGATACCCACGCTCACACAAACCGGGGCCCAAGTGGAGAGGTCTCCGGTCTCTCATCAAAGCCATTTGCCACAAAGGACACACGTTAAGAAGCCATATCACGCGTGAGAGACACACCTCTCTGAACAAATTTGGCTCTAATGCCACGATCCAGCCCGCGCAATGCATAAATCACACTGAGAACAGGCCAGTAATACCGATAGTCACTGTGTAAGAAAAAAAGGGGACTTCGGGTCAAGAATATGCTTCGTCGACGTATGCGGCCTACTATATGGAATAAGGTTATTACGTAAGAAACAAACGCAAAGGAGCTGCAAGTATCTTCTCAAACAACATGACGTGTGGGTCGTTGACCCGTAGTATTACCGCTGAAACATGCGGCTTACTCAGCTTTTAAACAGAATAGCATTACCGACAAAGACAAGGGAGACTACAATGGCCATTTATGGCTCATTAGCCGTCGTCGGCCAGTCATACCCAACTCAGAGGCTTGGAAGACCTGGGACCAGACCCCGCGACCTGTTGCTCAGGAGCCTAACGCCAGCCATGGGCTCCTTGTCCTGTCGGTTGCGACCAGCTATACGCAGTGGACTCGAGAGCGGGCTCCTAAGGCACAACGGGACGGGTGAGTTCCGTAGCGCGATCGGTGAGCGCCCTCCTCCGATCAACTTTTAAATTCAGTCATATGACCATCGAGTTGAGAATGAAAGCTGGCAACGGAATCTTCGCTTTCCAATTAATGACCTCGCATGTGTTGATGTATCCGAGGCAAGTATCTGAGCGAGACAAACAGAGGAAATTTAACCAATATCCCCTGCCTCAACATCAGCAGCCGATCAGAGCAGTGAAGAAACCGTCCATTCTCAGATGTAATAATTGTATGGGAAGCTTTCACAACGCTGGCTGATGGTCATTGCCGATGACTGGAACAGTCGGATTAAATGAAACGACTCATGAAACAGCTATCGATTGACCGCGTTGAGCCCAGTTCACAAGACAACCATGGTGAGGGACTGCTGAAATCCGCTGACCAAAACCGACTGCGTTCTAACAACGCGTGCCCCCTTAGCATCGCGGCAGACACTTGCATGGCAGCAGATCAAGATGCATGATCCAGACAGAACACACCTAAATACTCGTCTCCCGTCTGCGACCCAAAAAAGACGCCTTGCTGTTGTAAAACCGCGACATCGAAGCATCACGGCAGGGGGTAGGACTGCAAAACAAACATTAAATCTCACCATGTTGAAGGCACGAGCAAATGTTCACACCGGAAGTCCTGAATCCGTGGGTAAACAAAAAAATAATAACCGGCTTAACCCGCCAGTGCGCACAGACTGCATCAGCTCAAGATTCTTCATGGCTGCCTGCATTACCAGGTCGATCTTAACTCCGTAATGCTTTTAACATAAACGCCATAAAGTGCGAACAAGTCGACCCCGGAGGACAATAAGAAACAAGGGGGAAAGTGGTGGCCTCCATTAAGCAGGCTCCAAACATTGACGACAGTCGTGAGGTCCACTGAACTAATTGTCAAATCAGTGGTAGGTTTCATGCTTGAACGACCCTGTTTTCGATGATAATGGTGAATTCACTCCTGAAAACGGGGCCAGAGTTGAACGCTTCTCAAATGTGATGATCAAACCGTCACCCTAATTCCCCTCCGAAGCGATCTATCGTTTTTCTTCGGCTGTGGCACTGTCGCGAGACCTCTCTTCCAAAGAATTCCCCGATGTAATACTAAGAGTGCACAAGCGGGCATCCGAAGAAGTTCACAACTACACCGAAACTTCCAGACCCGCCGATAAATGAGGTGATAAAACAAGAAAGGGAAATGAGGTCTTCAGTGGTTATACAGACTCGGTTCGGTTTGTTTAGGCAAAGTCCGAAAATTGCCACGGCATAAGTCTCACGGATGTTGTAAAGGTCTCATCAACTATTACACTACGGCGGTCTTAAATTGAGCATGATTCAAAAGGGAGAGCCAGTTAGGCTGGATTCTGAACGGAAGGTGACTGTAATAACCCAAGATTGAAAACTTTTCTACGGAATAACGGATATCCTAGGGCTGACCCGAAAAAAACCAAAACTACAGACTCGCCAAAGTCACAGACTTTATTTTTATTGAAGTCGACTTCAATGTAACTGGTATGAAACTACGCCCAAGTTATCAAATATCGAAACCAGAGTGGAGGGAATCTCAAGTGCTTCCAGATAAGTTGTCTTTAAAAGGGAGATTTTAGGGAGGAGAGACACTTCTTACAGATACGACCAAGTACTTAAAACAAAGTGCTCTTTCAGGGGTGTTTTGGCAGACTTCAAATAATTCACTTTGACGTGAGCCTGGTGGATTCCAGATGTATTACTTGGGAAATCCTGCTTGGGCAGTCAGCTTACTGTATTTGGTGGATTCCAGACGTTGTAGTAGGTTGGGAGGGTAAACTTGACCTAAATGTGATTAAACTCGCATCGTCAGGTGGGGCCGCGTAGTTCAGATGGTTAGAGCGTTGGCTGTACTAAAACCGCCCTTGCTGTCGTGGGTTCAAATCCCACCGAGGCACCGCGTTTTTCACAGTTGAAAATGTGCTTTTTATTCCCCTTGCTGTAACCCAGAGAGCCTGAAACATTATTTTTGTTTGGTCAGTCCAAAACCGCAGCATTCGTCTTGACGATTATGGGTGTGATGGTGTTGGGCCGTATTCGAGATACGGACAAAAACCTGTATAAGGAGCGTGATTCGACAAGCTTTCAGAAGAACTGTTAGACAAGAAGGAAATCCCTACGAGCGTTGGGAGGAATCCTCACGCACCGACACGGAAGTGCCGAATTGAAAGAAATGTGTACGCACAAGGCGACGGCGGAAAAACATGCAGAATCCAGGGCAGTCCGTGACCTCGTGTGCAACCGCTGTAGTCGTCGTACGTTTATCATGCATTTGAAATGCAAGTTGGAAGACGGCCTGGGATAATCCAGTGAGATGAGCAGAGAGCTAGTTTGTTTAGACGTACAGGCACGCTTTGGTGGTCGCAGTTGAAGGAGAGGCCAGGGGAAATTGTGGTGCCATTAAATTCTGCATGGTTCGTCCCCAACCCATTGGCCGCGAAAATGTCTCGCCTGCTTAAAGAGAATTGCAGTATTTATGAGAAGGGAAATGGGAAACGCTGGGGGACCCCTAGATGGACTCGACCCCTTACAGCTGTTTCATGCGGGAGCCCAAAATGGGCTATACACGTGTCTGGGACTTTAGCTAGCACCCCTGATATCAGTGTGGTGAACCACGCAGCACGTATATACTACTGACTGCTTGTTGGCGGCCGTTCAAATTATGCGCTTATTCTGGTGTGGCTGGCGGATTTCAGTTCAACGATAAATACCAACCTTCGGACTACGTCTGAAAAAGTTTACCGCGAACGATTAACCCCAAGTCCGCACATTAATTTCTGAGAAACGATTTTGCATCGAACGTCTGAATCCGTCTACTGAATTGGTCGATAGTTGGAAGGGCGTTCGTCGGGGTGAAATTCAGGGCTGCTTTTATGCCATCGTAAAGTCCAACAAATTTACTTTAAATCATCACAAGTATTTTTCCCCACCGAGCCGCCGGTCTCGTAAGAATGCTATTGATCTAAACCCAGGAAAACGAAACCCATTGAACGAACTCGTAATTTAAAACGATGAGGGAAGTTGTTTGCCCAAAAGTTCACAAGTTATAGGGCAGTTATGCTAATGCAAATTTTACCCGCCATTCAATAACACATTACTGCCTTACGATGCGATAGTCCAACACAGGGGCTAGATGAGAGTCAGGCAGAAGTTATCGGGAATGCACACCAAGGTTGGGATGTGGTGGTGTCCCCAGCTGCCCGTTCACTCGGGGCAATTGGGACCCCTGTCGCCTCCCCCCCCCCAATTTTTTGGTGTATAAAATTTTCAAAAGGCAATTTGGCGAGCATACGTCTGCTTTCGATAAATTCTCCTCAGGCCTGTACTGTTGAAGTAATGAATTAAAAGATACGGGCAAGCAGATAATTATGCTGTAGCTCGGGTTTGGGAAGGGGGAAGAGTGAAACACCAAAATTCCAGTCAGCGACAGGGAGAAGGTGGGTCCCCCGCGGGAGGTAATTATATGCGGGTACCTGGCTTGGTGGCTTTAAACCATGGCAACTGTGGGACCTGTATGAAGTTCTTCTGTGCGCATAGGACCGGTTCGCGTATCCTGATTGCATCCGCCCCTGCCGTAGCCCAGGTCACTGTTCCTGCTCTCACTCTGCTGGGGAGCACATGGTGGACATCTTCGGGTAGAACGGTCGAACTGACATTGCCTTAGGACAAAAGATCCCGTCCCTTCCCGCGAAACTCGATGAACATGCGCGACATATTATATGCGAAACATGTCACGAAGTTCGCGCGAATCAACCGGTCCGGGCTCCTACCAATACACCCGATGTCACGTATGCTAACCGACACTCCTCGTCAGGGAGGGGAGGGAGGGAGAGAGAGAGGGGTGAGCATCCACTATGACCGACGCACATATTCCCTGACGATCGGCACCTTCCTACCTACGCCATGGACACTGCCGATCTGCCGGAAGTTTGATTACTTGAGTTCCAACAAAGGAACAATCAAAGTGCCAAGGCCGAAAATCTATAAACTCTATCACAGTGGTGCATGCAACGGCTCGAGCGGACATGGTATCGTATTTGCGTTGCACCAGGAGGCGAGAAAAACGCCCATAGAGTAAGAAACCGGTCTGCTCTCGAATCGCCCACATCCGCTTGCCCACAAGAGTGTAGTTTCTGTCTGCATCCCAACGATCAGAGAGGAGTTCTGCGACCGCTTTCATGAAGTGCTGTCCCCTACTTCCGCAGGGGATTGGAATGCGCGCGACGGAAGAGTTGACTCAACCTCCAGATGTAAATGAGGTATTAGGCCTGCGGGAGAAGGCCATCAACGACGCCTCGCTCTTGCATCTGGACGGCAGCATGCACAAAGCCCGAAGACTGGATATTCGTCAACACCCGCGGATGAAGCGTTTGACGCGCATGGATCGATGAAGATCTGAGCTTCAGGGCACTGCACCGCTCGACGACACGGTTAATGATAACTGATTGAAGTCGACATAGGTTGCGGTGTGTGAGTACTGGTGTCTCCAAAAATCACTGTGACTTCGACCCACGGATACGGCAGGAATGCAGAAACCCACCGCCTGATGGGACATTTCCGGTAGGTGTTTAAGTCACATAAATTTATTCGGACACACCCTTATGACCCGAAGGCTGCTCATCCGCTATGCCAATCTTCCAAACAGCCGTCCGGGTTAGAACAGTCGCAAAGGAGGGTCTGGCATACGCCGAAACGGCTGCTGGGGCAGTGGACTCCAAATCCGGCTAAACAAAAGTTGATGCTAGCCCTTGTTAATACATACATGTCATTCAAAAATCTGACTGAGATCGGAGAAGACGGTTTCTACATCTCCACCAAATATTTGCCGAAGTCAAGATAAGTGAGACAAGAATTCTATGTGGGAAATTCATGTTGCTCAATGCTTGGTACGTTTTCAGAGTAGAGAAACATACTCAAACAGTCAGAAAACATGCTCTGGAGGACAGTGCAGGCATCAATGGAGAGAGCTATCAAGCACTAGTTGGCAAGCGGCAACGATGTCGACGATCGACCGGACGTGCGAATGAGTGCTGAAAAGCTTCCCTTGCCACTTTAAAATTGTTAGTTCTTCCACCATCACCCGTGTAAAACCATACCGTATACTAATATATTAGGCTTGATGATCAGTAATCAGAAGGAAAGATCGTCTCGAACGCACGGACAAGTAGCGTGTTGCATATGAGAAAGTATTATACCACCCCGACTATCGCGGTCCTTCTCTGAGAGTAATTTTACTCAAGGATGGCGACACGTGGTTACGTAAATAGGAAAGACTAATTCGAACGTCATTTCGGACTGACGTCTCCAAAAACGCACCATCCGGTGACACTGCATTTAGGATCTTTTATCTAGCCTCGGAAATCGGCTACCGGAAGTGCGACCCCGTAGATGAACAGTCGTGAGCGATGTCAACCGTGTGCACCCCAAAACATGCAGGCGCAGCACCAGTAAATTGCGCGTGTAGACTGGCACGGTATCTGCCGCAGTCCTTCGATAATGTCCAGACGGGCGGAGGTGGGCGCCGGCGCAGTGGCCGACAAGGCCAACCGACCCGTCTACAAGTGACACGTACCAACGGGGCCAGGCTGTAGTAAAGCGGCTCGGAACTCGCATGATTGACAATGCCACAAAAGCCACGTTGAGAAGGAGCCATTGCAGCCTGAAGCTCAGTCGTGAGAAAGACCGAGCTACCTCGTTAGTTGACAGCCTTCCGTCGTGATAGGTTCAAGCCCGTCGGACTTAGTGCAGTAAGGAATGGGCTGGTTTTGCTGTTAGGATATATTCTTCGCCCCCTACTTTCCCATCGGCCATGCATCTTCAGATGCCTACTAACCAATAGGTGATGAGATTCGGAGCAGTAGCTGACAGGGTTGACCAATGTTTTCCGTGCTCTTCGGCTCTAAGGATTTAGTGCCGATAGCAGTTCGTCTGACCAGTGCTTTTAGCATCCTTCAGGGGTCAGTTAACGGGATCCCAGCCTGAGACGGAAGTAACAATTGCCGGCAAGCCAGACTAACCTCTAAACTCCCTGTGGGTGTTTTTAGGGTCCAGTCAATAGAAGAGGAGGCGCTCATCGGGAGGGGTTTATCAGTGGTCTGACGTTTTCAGAAGTCGCTTCGTCTACCCATCTTCAGAGACTGGGTAGGTGGGCAGACGAACTTACTTGTACTTGTACTTGATACGGCTGCGATCATGCCTGATCTAGCCGGCCTCGATGATGTCCCGAATTGTACCTCTCCACGCGTGACGATCCGCGGCAGCAGATCTAGACAGCTCAACCCATTCCCTTCGCCAACGACGGAGACCGAATACCGAAGGTCCAAGAACCACCTCCATGTCTTGACGGACAGTGTCGAGCCAGGTTTTGAACTGACCCCCTCTTCGACGCCTCCAATGCGGCAACGGTGCCAGATCGAGGGCAGTAACACTGAGCTCCTGAGGTGGACGACGAAGAACATGCCCGAACCACCTCAGTCGTCTTTCTTGGATGGCCTGAGTTGTCCTCCCGATGTTATCGCAGCGAGCGCGGACTATCTCATTTGAGACGAAGTCGGTTAACTTCACTCGAAGGATGATCCTCAAGCAGTGGTGGTCAAATACCTCCAGTTTTCGCTCATCCGCCACGCGCAAAGCCCAGCATTCACAACCGTAGAGAAGTACAGACCGGACAGATGCACGGTACACACGAATCTTAGTGGCGATGGAGAGGTCACGTCGGTTCCACAGGCATTTCCGAAGGCTTGAGAAAACCCAGCGGGCTGCATCGATTCGGGAGACAATGTCGTCCTTACTCTGTCCATTAGGCAGCAGCCTCGCCCCGAGGTATTTAAAACTGTCCACTTCTTTAAGTTGACAGCCATCAATCCCCAGGGGTGCCTTCTTCTGGTCAGGGATGCATCTTGAGAATACTTTGGTCTTCCCAGCGTTTATGGACAAACCGACTGATTTAACGACCTCGTTCACCCGTGACACCATAGACTGCAGATCACCAAAACTTGAAGCAAGTAAGGCAATATCATCGGCATAGTCGAGATCAGTCAGTCGATGTCCGGGTGCAAATTCAACGCCGTCACTGTCGCGTAGGGCCCTCCCGAGGATCCAGTCAATAGCGTAGTTGAACCGTATGGGTGACAGGATACAACTCTGTCGGACGCCAGACCGAATACCGAACGGTTGGGAAAAATTGTTACGGACCAGGACTCTCGCAGTAGTGGAACGATAGTAGGCCTTGATCATGGCGATGATTTTTGCCGGTACACCATCTAGCGCCATTATCCGCCACAGGTACTCACGGTGAACGGAATCGAACGCGGCGGCAAAGTCAACGAAGCAGACGGCCGTCGGTTGTTGGTAACTATGGCGAAATTCGAGAATGCGCCTCAGTGTGAATATCTGATCTGCGCATCCACGTCCAGCACGAAATCCGGCTTGGCTGGGCCTCGCCCTTGAGTCACGCACAGCCTGGAATCGTCTGAGTAGGACAATAGCGACGATCTTCGCAGCAACATCGATGAGACTTATGCCGCGGTAGTTCTCGCATCTCGTCTTATCTCCCTTCTTGAGGATAGGTACAAGGATGCTTAAGCCCCAGTCATCAGGAACAACCTCGTCTCTCCACGCTCGTTCAATCACCTCATGGAGCCAGGGCGCCAGAGTGTCGACACAAGACTTGAAGATTTCAGCGGGTATACCGTCCTCTCCGGGTGCCTTATTGTTGCGCAACTTTCGTATGGCATCGGCGACTTCTTCCTCGGAGGGGGGATCGCATGGCACTGCATAGGTAGGAGAGGGAAGAAACTCCGCTGAGGAGGAGAACAAGGGCGTTGTAGGTTGGGTATCGAAGTTGAGATGGTGCTCAAAGTGCTCACGCCAGCGCTCGACTTTGGCCGAGTTGTCAGCAATAAAGCCGCCGTTCACATCGCGAACAGAGTCACTCAGCGTAGAGGGCTTACCGCTAACTTGACGGATCAGATGGTAGAGCTTTCGAGTGTCACCGACGTTCGAGGCCTGTTTCATGGATTTCGCTATTTCAGCCCAATATTGTTTCCGGTCATCCCTGGCCGATTTTGCCGTCATCTTCCGAAATTGGCGGAAGTAGTCATCGTTGCGGGACCTGGCCGTCTGAGCAGACAAATGCAGGGTTTTTCCGCTGATCCAGTCACTGCGGCGTCGAAGCAACTACTCGAAACGTCAGGCAGCTAATAACCCCCCCGCGCGGCAAACGCCTCTTCTTCTTTTGATATGCCACCTGGGAATCCCATTTTCCCTAGTACAGATAGAAATCCCCTAAGCAGAATAAAATTACAATTCAATGGCCCTACGGAACCTGCTTTGGGGTCTAGTGTCAAGTTTCCGGGCCAAAAAGTCGCTGAAACCGGAGAAGATAAGCTGGCGAGTGGCTTGCCCAAGCAAAAGTGACTAGAGTCCAAAGCTCTGCTGACCTGTCATCCTGTTATAGACGGTCTATTAAGGACTACGTTTATGTGAAGAGTCCATTCTCCAACCCCACACGTGGGATTCCGACTGCTAGGCCAGTTTTTGTCCTCTAAAGTTCAGTACGTTCAGATGGTGGCTGGGACTTTGGAAAGGGTGTTCTATGAACTGACGCTACTGAAACTGCGATTGGGTGGCAGTTCTGGATCAGCGGCGATGTAATGGGAGAGAATGTGGCTCGGTCAAGCCGACTTCGAACGCGCTTTTAGACCTGGTCGCTAGCATGGAAGCGCGCATGCTCTCTCTCTCTCTCTCTCTCTCTCTCTCTCTCTCTCTCTCAAAGCCTCACTGGCCACATGGCGATTGTCCTACTTATGCCGACGCTATTATATGGTAAATGGCCCAGCCAATTGCACCTACCTATCAACAAAGGCTCAGCAATGTCAGACCTCTCAACGGACCAGAGATAGGCGGTTTGAGTTACAAGACTAGGTGCATGCATAGCCTCTGGGATAAGCTGCTCATTAAAGAATCCACCCTTGTTATGGAGAACTTTTTCACCAAGATGCGTCGGAGAGGACTCCAGTCATATTCCCCCGGGGGCGGGGAAGGGAATCATTCTTGAAGGATACTGTACAATTTACTGAAAATAAAAGAGTCTCACAAACGCATATCATCGAAAACGTAACAGATAACTGGAAATGAATTGATAGAACATGAAAAAAATCTGTTGACAGCCTGTGCTGACGGGAGCATCTGGCCTAAGGGGAGTTAAACAGTACGCGCTTGCCTGCTAATTTTGTGAGACATTATAGGTGCACAAACACGGCAGGAGACATCAAAATCGAAAGAGGCTTTGGCGGATTTGTACAAGTACAGCAGAAACGGGTTCTGTTTGGCGTGGCTAGCTGTCCAAAAGCCTGTAACGACGGGCACTTCACGCATTACTAAGCAGGCAAGATTTTGATTGGACGTCTTCTACGAGCGAATTTGAATAAAACAAGGTGGCACAATATGCGGACGTCTCTTACACCTTGCAGCTGCTGTGGCAATACGGAAGAAAAGATCAGGACTGTGTAGGCAGTTGGGTCACGCGGTTCACCAAGCACTGCCATGGAAAGAGCAGGTGAGGGAAATAATGCAGCCTCCTCTTCCGACCTCTCATGCTAGGCAGCCTAAATCGCGCTTGACAAGGTGTTGTTGTAAACAAGGCAAAAATTCCTTCCCTTTTCTCGCGCCATGCCCATTTTCATCCGTTCTGTGCACATCCCCTCTTGACAGCTCTAGGCCGTTTTTCTTATTGAGCTACTGACTTCTAAAATGTGCAATAACTGCGGCCAGATAAACGGCAGATCACGAAAATTTGCGGCGTGTTTAGATTTTCCAGGCTTCGCTACCTTTGGTTTTTCAAAATTTGTATGCCTTTAAAGTAGTTGAGGCCCAGGATGAAGCTTAAAAGGACTGTTTAAGCCTGTCTCAAAATTCCATCGAATTGGAAAAGGAGATGTGGGACTTAGAGACACTCATCCGCTCCGCACTCCATCTGCCGAGTGAGGAACAATGAGGATCTTCGGCTTCAGGGGTGAGACCATACAGCAGCATGTCAGACACAGAATCAGACAGACGAAGTCGCGAGTCAGTAAAGTCTCAAAATGGCAGACGATGCCTGCATCGAACTTACCGCCAACCGTGAGATTCCACCACAGCAAAAAACCGACCAAACAAACTGGAAGCATCGAGTACAATGGCCGGTGTAAAATTTGTTGTGGAAAGCTCGCAAATGAAACCCCAGTGACAAGACGAGTGATGCAAGCCGGACGCTTTCAACGATGGACAAAGCCAACAGCAATGGGGACGTACGCATAGAGTTGCCTTTACGTAAAAATGAGGCCATGAAGCCGAAAAATTTGAAAGAAGCCAGTTCAGGCTCCACAAATCTGCCAATATCCTCGGAGAAGACGGGGAAGGGTCAATTGGGTAGTGTTGGCACATACACGGGGCACCCCAAAATGCATATGCACTCAAACGACTGATATTTCGATTGACGTTTCTTTCTTTTAAGATTTGACCCATTTAGCGGTCGGACGAGGCTATGGACAAAAAAGATTCCGGCATGTTAATTTTCTCATAAATACTGCAAAGCTCAGTGACGACACTATGACGTGGCAACCGTAAATAATCATTAAATAAGCTTGCTTGTTACTGCTGCCTTGCAATCGGGTTCTTGGGCCAAAGAGTCAGTGGAGACAACTAGGAAAAAAAAATATTCACAAGAATCCCCATAAAAAGATGTTGGATTCAAGTATTGAGATCTATGCTACGATTTCTGCAGGAGCCAGACAAAGTTTCCGTCGGAACCAGTGCATTGATGGCCAGTTTATGTTTGACTGAAAGGGCACTTTACAAACAGTCCTGTCGCCTGTCAACGTATGAAAATTAACTACCAACGAGTGCGATACTAGAAGGCTGAACACGAAGACACAAGAACTGGTTGAAAGACGTCCTCGCCCTAATGTGCTGGTTGTTGCCAGGGTCTGGAATGACTGGAGTGAACTAGGCAACTTTTCAACAATCACCTTACTCAGAGGGAGGTGCGATAGCTCAAACAGGAGTTTTATCTGTTTGAGGTTTTAGATTCTCACTCGGACAGTTGCAGACTCCTTTCCTGAGAGTGTCTCTGATGATGGGTTCGAGTGAGAATCTGAAACCTCAAACAAATAAAATTGTCATCCCAGCGATCGCATCGACTCTTTCTTCTTAACTGCCTTCTAGAACTTGCCTACTCACTTCTACCAGCAATCGCCCTACTGGTCTTCGTTCTTGATGCGACAACGGGGAGTTAATGTTGTGTTTTGCGGAACAGAGGTGGCTACTCGTCACCAACACGTGTTTCAAGCGCGTGACGGCCTAATTGCTGACAGAGTGAGATGAAACACTTTATCAGTTTTTATAGACAACTCATTATTGTCCTCTTTCTACAGTCCTTTCCAGTCTACGTATCGTGTGTGTGAAAGAAGCAGTCGAAACAACACAGGCGCCGCGCAACAAGGTCTCGCGAAAGGACGGTATTCCTGCCGACGTCTCTAAGTCTTGTGTTGGCACCCTCGTGACTCAGCTCTAGGAGGTGGTCGAGCAAACACGGGAAATGAGCTCGTCCTTGTAGACTGCGGTTCGGCAACTCTGATGCCTGTCTCAATTACGTTTCTGTGTAGCATTGTCATTCTCAAAGTGCGTGACTTTATGCTGTATCCTGTCGCATATTCTATTCAACTACGTCATTAACTAGACGTTGCGGTGGATGCTACGCGGTTTTGCGGTGCCGAATATGCGTCGGTAAACTGACTTCGACTACGGTGAAGATATTGTCCTGCTGGCGCAGACTATGATGACCTACAGAATGAAGCGTCGTAGATTAATAAAGTCGGTGCACCTTCTGACAAAAGAGGGCACCCACTGGAATTAATAGTTGTCAGCTTGGATAGGTGTACAGACTTAACTATATTGGGTCGAAATGGCGACCAGATGAACAAAGCACGGACAACACCGTTTCTCGTGTCGATGTTGCTCGCAGGGTTTTCAAAATCCATGGAAAGCGCCCATGGACCGGACGTGATATCTCCATCATCACGAAGACACCTATTGACGGAAAATCTAGTTGGTCACTACGTCCGTAAGGGCTAGGCTGTGCACTTGAAAAAGGAACGAAATTTGTTCCTGTACTTTTCAGATGTGTAATCATGCCTACTCCACCCGGCCTCGTTCATGAGGCTGCCTAGAAATTCTGGGCGCAGGCGAGTCCACAACAGACGCCTGGACTAGCTCTTTTAGATTATTTCGGCTAGCACTTTGACACAAGAGCCTAGTCGCAAAGTAGCGGTGGCGAACAAACGTATTTAATGGCGGCTTACGATCATCACGTCATAGTGTTTTCACTGGGTTTCGTGTTTACACTTTGGACCTCGGCCTTCCGAGTCCTGGTACTACTATGACTGCTTATTCGTCGGACCTCAGTCTGTTTACTTCGTAGCTAATTTTCGCTGAAGGCCGTTCCATTATCTGCTATCCGTGGACGCCGCGGGCGAAGCAGATCGACTGCGATTCAAGTGCGACAGTGGGCACTCGAGCTACACCCCGCCGCCCCGAGTTCAGTATTGTAAGGCCTTGATCGAGCACCGCTGGTCATCCGGAGACATCAGAGAGTTGGACTGAAGCACAGTCCGTCAAGACATGGATTTGGCTTCCGGACCGTTGCAGGAAGAGCGAAGTGGTCGAGTTCTCTAGACCCATTGCTGCATACATTCACGTGTGGGGAAGTACAATTCGCGGCATCATCGAGGCCAGTTAGCCCAGGCATGCGGTCTCACCAAATACAAGTGTGCTTAGCCAATTTCGGAGCTATCTGAAGATTATGTTGTCGGAAAATGAAACGACAGCCAAGAGTAGCGAAAGCATTTAGCACTGGGCTGCATCAAGTGTCGGACATAGAGGATGGAATACTAGATCATCGAATGCGATTTTTTGGGACAAAAGTCGCACACAGTCGGTTCTGGGCTGAAAAAAAATATCTAAGTAGGTATTTTTACAGGCTTATTCCCCTATAGAATTATAATAATGCAAGGATTCAAAATAAGGCTCAATAAAAGGACCGATCTAGCAGATACGAAGCTGAAAATCGGAATTGGACGGGGGATTCGAATCTAAGAAGACATCTGAAATGTCAAGAGCTGTATTTTCAACAACGCTCGGAATGGAGGGAAAAAAGGGTGAACCTGAACAATACGTACATACCCAGTTGGTAAATTCACAAAAAATGTCTATTTAAAACGTAATGTAACGCTAAGTGCGGCCAACCCAAGTTGAATAAGGAACTCTATAACTTAATTAAAAAGTGTGCCTGTATTTTTACTCCTACTTAGTCATTGAAATAAGGTAAGTTCCAAAGGGGCGATTTTCGCGGCCGGCATATATGGAAAAGGGATCCCATGTGTTAAAGTGGACGGTCTTATCAGAGAAGAGGGAATATGCGTCATGGAAAACAGTTGAGAGAAAAATTTTGCGTTGCTAAACTTTTAAATTTACTCAAAAATTAATATGTAACCTTAGAGTAAATACTTGGAAACGAAAGTTTTCCGGCTCGGTCGAAAACTAGATGCAAATATTTTCGATGGAACCCATCACATTTAAGTAGGCCTACCAATAAGCCGAAAATCACGGTTGCATCACGTAGCAGGAGGAAATCGGAGAAACGCGTATCTGGATTTTAAGTTGGTAACCCATGCTAGAAGTATGAGGTATAATGAATGCCCCATGAATTTGATTGGGCTGTTTTGATAAAGTGAACACTTGACGAGGATCTACGATGGGGATAGTGTAATAGCGTGTAGGTGAAAGTGGCCTAAGCTCCGTCGTCAGGTAACCGCCGACTCTCTCCTAGCAACTCTCGTCGTAACGCTCATCCCGCTCATGACCTATGTCGGCACCTTCCATTACACTCCGCAACAGGTATGTTGACACCACCTCCCCATCCAGACGGATCTATTCTTGTATTGTTGATCGTTAATCCTACGTACTAAACTCCCTGTTTCCAGTATGTTTATTTTGTACCCGTTTGACTTCTTCTTTTTGCCTGGTTGAGAATGATAACGCAACTAACACACCTTGTTCAACTCGTTCTAAGCCAGGACTTATCGTCGGTGCTTTATGTTACATCGTGTGCTACCTTGAGCGTCTTCGACAACTGCAGAGGAGTCGATCAAGTCCCAATGTCTTCGTGCGCGTTGATGCTGATGGCCATCAAATATTGCCAAAATTGCTGAAGCCTCGGCAGGTCAAAATTACACTCTTAGGCACTCTGTGCGTTCGTGACCCCATTACCGGGGCTGTTGTGTGGTTAACCATATTGAGACGTGCTGGAGCAAATTAAAGCGGCGCCCATGTCAAGTGAATGGTTCTTAAGGCAAACGCTCATGGAATTATTAAGTTGGGGGGAAACACAGCTGTAGTCTAGGTATTCGCAGATAGACTTTTGTAAAACTGAAGTGAATTTTGCAACAATCTTGAAAGCATCGCGCGCACCAGCGACGAGTGAAACCAAAGTAGCTTCAGCTGCGGAACCCGGTCGACGCCGTCAATCTCGCATACGCACGCAGAAGTGCAGCCTAGCCTTATGTGCTAAGTCGCCTTTGGCGCGGTGGCTCCTATTAAAGTTCGTGTGCACCAAAGTGCATTGTAACAAACACTGCAGACGACTAAGTCTGAACTCCTCAAAGTGCGTTTTTTCCCTCACAGTCGGGATTCGCTGTGGCAAAACCTACGCGCTCACATGTACGCGCCGTCACACGGCTGACGCCCCTGACTGTTCCAGAGGCGACGGGTGCATCGAGTTTGCGTGGTTGAAAATTCTGCGCTGGTGCAAACGGAATCAGGTTGTCCAACACCTGCGGTTGTGAACTGCAGGAATACTCCTGAAAGGGGGACTCTCTGTCGGCCGGAGTATACTGAAGGGTATGAAATTCCGAGCTCCATGAATGGTCATGAAGGGGACTGTCTGACCGTGTTGTGTATTTGCTTAACGATTCATGAAATGTTTCTGCGAATGACATTAACTGCAATATTTTCGCTTATTAAGTAGTTTTGTATATAATTGTCTCCCACAAAACTTTATCACAAATTTATTTTTACCCGATTATTCTATTATCATTCACAACTTTCCTGTGTGATTTCCGCATGCGCAGGAGAAATCCATGCACATGCACTTTAACCCAACTTCCCTGATACCATAGCCTGGGCTCATTTTTGTCGACTCAGCAATGATCCATATTTGCGTAACAGTCAGTACTCTAACTAACTAACTAACTAAGATGGTGGTTCCCGGTCAAATGAATAAGCTGTGTCGATGCGTGCGCGCCTACGCGAGCAAGTGCAGCCAACAAGGTCAGTTTGACAGTCACCCTTCGAGGCCCCATGAGTCTTTTAGCCCACTCTGACCGGCAAAATGCCCAGACAGGCGGTCCCCTCCTCCGTTAGGCGCATTCCTGCAGTTAGTAGGCCCGCGCACTACGGAACGGTTCCGCTTGTGAGACGCCTGTGTTGAGTTAGACATTGCGATCGCGAAAAATCAATACACCCGTCGCTTGTCACGCGATTACAGGCGTCAGTCGTGTGACGGTGTGCGCAATCTATGTGCGTGCGTATGTTTGTCTGAAGGCCAGGTGGTAGTGCGAAATTTGAACCTTGATACGATTCCGCGGCCGAAGCACACTGCGTGTTAATTTTGCCGGAGACTTGCGTAAACAAGGGTTTCAGGGGTCAATCCCTTATAGTACCTCGCTCGTCTAGGGCAATTCTCCACGATTGGTCTGCGGCTAGGTTTGTCATTGGCTGACTTATGTCAGTATTCTCTGCAGAGGCAATCCGCCCAGCCGTCTCAGTGCGTGAGTGCGTCAGCCACCACACTGACGCATGCAGAGTGAGCCCAGCTGACCATTCGGATCACAAGCCGCACACGAGCCCAAAAATCTGCGCTGTCAATGCAGGGTTAGATAGAGGGTAGCAAATTTGCTACCGATAAGATTTGCTATCAGTCAGTATCAGTATATTTCAGGGAAAGTAGGTGTGTACCTTTGAAATTCCTGTTGGTTACATGCAGAGTTTAATCTTATCGATATATATATATATATATATATATCGAAGGAGCAAAAACTGAAACAGTGATATAAATGCCCTTCAGCAAATTAATTTGTATGAAACTGCCAATTTACTCCTGGAATTAATTAAAAAAACAGCCCACATAAAGAAGTGTTCATTGTCAGATATCAAGACGCACCGGCGATCAACTGAGGCCCCACTGTCAAAAGTCCGCTTCAATTGTGGTTGGTTGAATGCTCTAGATTGACCTTTCGATCGAGCTGTAGCCTAGTAAAACCGATCCAAATATTTCCAGCAGTTTCTGATTCATTTTTATTCTACACGAGATCAAATTGCCCGTTTTCTGAATTGATATTCATCTATTTGTTGCAGCCAGTTTTTTTACTTATAATTTAAGTGGCTCTTTTTT